>JAUKPT010002497.1:0-13192 GCA_032273505.1 Nanomia bijuga
CTAGACCTTCTTTATGTATTTCAGGTATGAAAGACCTTCCTTTTTCAAACTGGTTTCCTTTTGTTTTTTAGTAGAGTCATTTAAAATTCTTCATGAGAAAGTGTCAGATTTGCCCAATTTATTCAATTTATTCAAAGAACGCCTCTCTACACATTTTCATTCATTTTTCTTTTCGGGACATGTATTTTATCATCTTTCTATCAAACTTTCATCAAATTTTATGACCCTACTGGGGTTTAAAAGAAAGATCAAGAACGGACAAAACAGGGGTCATTCACACTTTTATCCATGCAATCTATGGGATTTAGAGATAGTTGGTAGCTGATTTATGTTATTTGTCCAGGGATTTCATGCCAATCAGTAACTCTCTGACCAGGAAAGAACTTTTAAATCCTTGAAAATTCTGGCACTGAACTTCAATTTTCTGCGAGTTGTTAGGAGGGTATACTAGCCTTATCTTAAGGAAAACCACATATTCAGGAAGGTTCTGATTCTCCCAAAAGTTGTGATAATGCGATGAATTTAGAATTTATTTTTTATTCTGAAATTTAGCTCTATTCATTTTTCTTTTTTCTGTGAGTTGTTAGAGGGTTTTAATAGCCTCACTTTGACGAAAATCACTATTCAGGAAAATTTTGGTTCTTCCAAAATTTTGGAAAATAGGTTCAAATTAGGAGTAAGCTGTATGTGGGAAAATTTTGATAAGTATTTATTTAGTTTCTATAACATGTATCTCAACCAAAATAAAGAATTTTTTCATGTGATTGCCCAATAAAAAAAGTGCAAGCCCTTTGAAGAAATCAAATACATTTTCATGAATGTACCATGAAAGATCTGAAGAATATATGGAAAATAAATTCTTTATGAGTTAAAAAAAGAATTGTTGATGAAGAATTGATCTATTTTTTTGGCAAGAAGTCAAATAGTTATTTTTCTTATCTACCACTCTAATCTCCAGGGGCCCATTTGGTTGTAACTATTATAACATGAAAAGAGTACATTTTTTTATGTTTTTGATGGGCAAAACTGTTTTATGCGTCCAATAATAGTCATATGCTTATTTCACAGCTTAATTGGTCCTGTTTTATCAAATTAGGGGTCAGTCACAAATACTTTTTCTCCTTAAATATCTCAATATGGTGTTGAAATTAAAAAACTGTCTCTCCCTCACATAAACATCAAAAGGTCATAGCAGATTTTTGTGACTGGACACTTCTTTTTTGCAGAACCTAAATTGTCATGCATTTTTTACTCAATGGTCTCTAATAATCCCCCTGCTTATTAATATTTTCCCACCCAGGACATTCTTATTCACCTACCCCCCTCTCACTTATTAATTTTCAAATTGTGAGAAAAAATGTCTTATGGAATGATGGTACTTTCGTTAAATTCATACTTATTTTCATTATTTTTTCCAGCCCCCTACTATTTCTTGCATCTGCAATTAGTTTTTGATAATTTATCCAACCCTTGACTATTCCAATCCCCCTGTTTGTTAGAGACCAGAGAGTAGAAGTATTCAATAATGTCTTTGAATAGAATACAAAATGTAAAGTTGTGTTTTACTGAAAGGAAACTTATTTGTTTAATTTACAGAACTTATATATGCATATTGATGGCTGGAAAATGTTTTATTTTCTTAAATAATGTTAGCGTAAAGTTTTTTTAGATGTATCAACTACTAATTTGAAAAAAATTGAGGAATGTATTTTTGAAGACAAGCTTTATTCTTTGCATATTCATGTCGAACTTTTAAAAGTAGATGAGAACTTGGGCTCTATTTAGTAACTTGGTTTATATCATGTTTTTTAGGAGTACACAAAGAATGAATAACTTATTTTCTTACAGCTATTTGGTCTCTATTTTCATAAAACATGGTCTATATTTGGTCTCACATTTGTTTTTCACATTTTTTGATGTATTACTCCTTGAATAAACATTTGATTTTAGGTATAAAAAAGGAATAGGATAATTGAAACTGGACTATTCTCATTAGCATCTTTCCATTCAATGAAGATCTTCTCAACAACGCCCAACACAGCAAAAACATTTGTATGCTGGTTTTGGCTTATACATATATTGGGGTATCTGGCGTTGCTGGACATATATAATCTTTTCTCTGTTTTCGTTTTTAGTGTAAAAGCAATATAGCTGTTTTGGAAGTTTGATAAACTACAAACCCAAAGGAAAGAAATTGTTATGGATAACAGATTAATATAAAAAAAGCATGACATAAGAAGAAATCAAAATTTTGGATTCTATCAAAATTTGGCAATAGAGTCCTCTTTGAAACCTTTTACCTTCAACCAACTATAAGATAGATAACTATGGAACATGTACGTTTTGGAAGTGATTTTAAAAATCAACCGCGTATCGGTGAAAGATACATTCAGTCTACTGCTGGTGCTGTCTCTGTCAAATCGGGTAAAGATATTTTGGTCCAAAAAGTAAACGTTAAAAGGTATATTGCAGGTAAAAAACCTGATTGGGCACCAGAACACTCAAGTGATGAAGAAAGTGATGAAGAGGGTGTTGATGATAATGATGCACCATCCGATTCTGAACAAGTGCGTGTCGATGAGATCGAACAATTAGAGGAAGATGTTATCATCAGAGACCATGGTCGACGTAAACCTGAACGCATTCTGGAACATGATGCTGACGAAGAGGATGAAGAAGGTGAAATTATCGAAATGCCATTCGTCGTATCACAAATGACGAAAGATGCCGAGAGCAGTGGTCATGAAGAGGAAGAGGAAGTTGATGAAGAAGCGATTGAGAGACGCAGACTGTTGTTACGAAAACGAGCAAAAGAACGAAAAGAACAAGATAATGATTTACTTGATATCGAGGATGAAGAGGAAGAAGACAACGACGAAGAAGAAGAATCATCAGAATATGAAGAAGATTCTGATTCAGACGAGGAATCTGGCTTACGATTAAAACCTGTTTTCGTGCGAAAGAACGATCGTGTCACAATACAAGAGCGCGAAAGGTTACAAGAAGAAAATGAAATGACGGAAGAGAAACAGAAGAAGGTTGTTGATGATCGAAAGAAGTATTCGGTTAAAATGGTGGATGAGATTGTAAGAGAGGAACTGAAGGAGACACAAGGGGAAGCTGAAGAAGAAGGAGGCCTTAAAACAGATGATGAAAATGATGAAGAGGAATATGAGGCGTGGAAAGTGAGAGAATTGAAGAGAATCAAACGAGATAAAGAAGAACGAGAGGCTGTTGAAAAAGAGAGGGAAGACATTGAGAAGGTCCGTAACATGACTGAAGATGAAAGAAGAGAATTCATGAGGCGCAATCCAAAAACAATCACAAATAAGTCGAATAAAGGGAAATACAAGTTCTTACAGAAATATTATCACAGAGGTGCATTCTTTATGGACGAAGAAGAGGACATTTATAAGCGTGATTTCACTGGAGCGACTCTGGAAGATCACTTTAATAAGACTGTCCTGCCAAAAGTTATGCAGGTTAAGAATTTTGGTCGCTCTGGAAGGACAAAATATTCTCATTTAGTAGATCAAGATACTACACAGAGTGACTCTCCATGGTTTCAAGAATCTGCGCAGAGCCTTAAATTTCACGCTAAGGTTGGTGGTGGAAACAAACAAACATTTGATAGGCCGTCAGCTAAAAAGCTGTAGACATGGGCTAGATAAATGTTATACAGAGTGTTCAAACAAAGAGTATGCAATTTTAAAAGAATATTTTGACACAAAGAATTTTTAGTTTCTAATACCTGTTATAGCAGAAAGATGAACTTAAATTTTGATGGGTGACTTTTTAAATTTGGTTAAATACTCGCCGAGTTGGAGCACTTTAAAGTAAAAATCAACTATCTGAAAATAATCTTTCGAAGTTGTACACCTTTTTTTGGGACACAAATATCATAACAAAGTCCAAGGTTTGTATGTTTCATAGGTCAGTATGCTTGTGAGGTCTTCAAGGGCCTAAGTAAGGTTTATGTCAGTGATTTTTTATTCTATTGGAAATCAATGCCAAACGAGAGCAAGTCTTAAAATCAGTATTTTGTAAAAGCTAGACTATGTCATCTTCTTGGGTGCACTGACTATTTGAAACTGATGATTGGTGGAGCAGATCCATATTGCTGTTAGGTCTTTTAAAACAATCAGGCTCTGTGGGATTCAATAATGTTTGGTTATCATAATTATCCATCAGAAAATCGTTATTTAAGTATCCTTGAAAGAGCTGCTAGAAATGTTGCTCAAGTATTAAGACCTTGAAAAATTACTGATGCTAGAGTTATCAAAGTATCCTGATACCCACTCCTTGACTCAGTAATGGAAAAATCAAAAGAAATGTGTATCAGAAGTATCTTTCTGATTAATTCATCAATTTTTTTATATTTATTTTAGACATTTTTAGATTAATAAATAAAAAACTTCCATTTATGGCATACTGCTTTTAAATAAATAAATTTGAATCGTAAATTTCTGCAGGCTATGTTGATGCTGCCATTATTCAGCTTAAAGTTTTTATTTGAAGTTTTTATTTGTTGGTTTAAATCTTATCTGCTGCTTTGTAGCATTTTTGAACATTTTTAAATTCTTCAATTAAATTTTACAATAACAAAAAATGTAAAATTAAAAAAAAGTATACATAGTAAATACAGGTATTCTTTATTCCTGTGTCATGTTTAAGAACTCTATCCCACACTAAGAAAGAAATTTTGGAAATTCTGGTAGACAGGAGGGAAATATTTTAAAGGCAAACTCAAAGTGGATTTTTTCAATGGGGAGTGTCATTTTCCCCGATAAGGCAGGGGGACCCATAATAAAAGTGCCATCTTATTCTTTTGCCCTTTTCTTGTATTTCTTCAGATCGTATTAATTCTCATAATTGTTAATAAAGGGAGGGCAGTTTTATATGACCCAGGGACGGAGGAGAAAACTTTGGCTAATTATTTTGCAGAATATTTACTGTTCTTTGAATTTTTTTTTTTGTTCCAGGTCGAGGAAGCGAAACGCAGCTTTTTGAAGCTATATATCATTTTTTCTCATAGGCATTATGTGAAATTTTCTTCTTTTCTAAATGTCTAATATCATTACTTAGGTTTTGTTTTGTACCAAAATTATCCAAATGAGCACCCAAGCTTAAACGATTGCCCAATCAAAAATAGTCAGTATGATTGGAAATTTGATCGAATTTTGTAAGTCATTAATGTAAATGATAAAAAGCAAAGGTCCTAGGACTGATCCTTGGGGTACTCCAATTAAATTGCAGATTTAAAAGATATTTGTAGATGGCTTTTTTGCCGAAACATGTCACAAATGTAAAATAAATGAATAAGGTCAGCAAATGGAGACTTTTTTTCTTGAATTTAAAATATTTTTAACAATTGATGGTTGTAACTTTCAGTAGTAAAATGCTGAACATCTTTCAAATTATTTAATCTCTCCCTAATTTAAATCTAACTTTTTTAACTTCTCCTTTTCCTTTTTTTCTTCTTTTCTTATTATGTTTTCACAAATACTTTGAATTGAAAACTTTTTGATTTGACATTATTTCCTATCTTCAAAGCACTTAAAATAACATTCTTAAAAAACTCTAAATTCTTCCCATGAAACATTTTAAGCAAATCGTTGAAAAAATTGTTTCAAATTCGTGTGTAATAGCAAGTGTGTTGGTAAGCAATTTGATTTGCTATCAGTTTTAAGGTTCTTATATTGAAGAGAGGTCAAATTATTGAATTATTTTTGTTTTGTTTCTTTGATTTTTTTAAAGCTGACAAATGCAATAAAACCTCTTGAGGAACTCTTTGGTTTCAATTTGCACTCTATTCTTTTCTTCAAATGAGAGGAAAACAATCTAAATTTAGAGCCAGGAATGGTTGCCATGGAAACAGAAAAATCTGTTTTGCCTAATGATTGATATAGTAATGAATAAGAAAGGGAGAAAATCGATATGTAGGAAATAATCTGACCGGTTTTGCTAACCTGAAAACCCTGTCTTAATCCGCCTCTGATAAAGAATCTAGTAGATATCAATTTATATTGTGATAAAAAGGCCTTGTCTTTTTATTGAAGACGTTACTTTTTGTCTGATTTCTGGCCCAATTTGGTTTGGAAAACAGGAGATTGAATCCTAATATATGTTCGTTGAAAAATGATGATTGTATTCAGATATGTTCAAAGTATTTCCTATCATAATAATCTTAATCTTCTAATGTATAAATGACTTTTTAGCTTTTAAATATCAATTCTATATGAAAAATGTTTTTTTGGGCCCCAATACGTGGGAATGGGAAATAATATGGTCATTGGTAAATTATTCTTAAATGTGTTCTAAATAACTCCTACTACCACAATAGTCTAATATCATAATTCAATGACTTTTCAGCTTTTTATACATCGATTTATTTTAAAATTATATATCCATGCATAATCAATTAACTTATGTGTTATTCACGCCAAAAAATTGATTTCCAGAAACAAGTTCTATTTTGATTCTTGATCAGCACAGAATTTCCTTTCAATTGGTATATAATATAGGCAGGTGGAAAACACTAATTAGGTCCTTTAATGATGACGTTATTTTCTGAAAATGTCCCCACTATTAAAAACATTTAGGAGGCCTAGTTTCATTTATTATTATTTATTTTTGTTTTTATGTTATTTTATTAGAATTCTTTTTTAAGCTTCCCAAATTTTTCTCTATGCACATACATTCATAACTCTTACATCGAACAGTAACCATATAACTTCTCTATATGGCCTGTTCATTACAAATTTGTTTCCAAATATCTTCAATCTCTGTCACATACTCCTTGAGGGCATTTCACTTACTTTCATTCTGCTATGGTCCTAAAATCATAAACCTGAAGAGAAAATGAGGGGGCACACTACTCAACGCTTACGACGCCTGGACTTTAGACAATTGATTGGTTGAATATTACATCATATAGACTCTCATTGGTTCATTTAAAATGATATCATTTTCGACATTAACTTGTGACATTTTCAAATGAGCCAATCAGATTCTTCATGATGTATTCTTCAACCAATCAATAGTCGAAATTGTCAAAATTAGATAAACTTTTGAGATGATCCCTTATGTACACATGTAAGACTATGGAACATTTTTTATGTCATGAATTTTAAAAGCATTAGTAGTACGATTAAGATGATATCTTTTTTTAATATCATGTGAATATTTGACAAAACCACTGAAACATTTGAGTCTTGCATTTTTCTCATGATGTTAAGACAAATATATTACATATGTTTTTGTTCTTTCATCATTTTTATTTTTTAGTATACTAATAATCATAATAACTGAAGATGTTTTTTTCTTATTGAAAGGAGACATTTACATAGTCGTTGCTTGATTTTTATTTGATTTGTACCTAACAGTTGTTTAGTTTTATTCATTATTTATATGAATATTCAAATTCATCATATGATTTCTTAATTATGTCAAGTTTATGTCAAATTTCAATGTCTAATTAAACTTTTGATTGGTTGAATATTAAATATTAAATCATTCAGAAATGATATCATCATTTTTGACATTGAGAAAACATCAAATTGTGACATTTTTAAATAAACCAATCAAGATGAACCAATGAGTCTATATGATGTAATATTCAACCAATCAATTGTCTAATATTAGCCAAAGTTTTGAGATGATCCCTAAGGATATTTTGTCTGTTTGTTTTGTTTTGTTTCAAATCTTTTAGGAATTGTCTGTAAATTATAGGTAAACCTGCCATTTGATTGGTTAGAAATTACATGAAGAAACTGATTGGGTGATTTCAATATGTCACCATTGGATGTTTTGTTGAAATTAAAACTCATGATAAAATTCTTAAGTGAACCTATCAAAATCTTCAAAATCTTTCAGTCAATCGAATTATAAATTTACCTATAATATTTTGACAACTCCATGCTGTTAAGGCATCTTGTAAAGAATGTGTAGTCAAAAAAGTATTGTGTTTAATTTTAATTTTAATTTTTATTGCTGTAGGCTGTAGTACTGTAGGCACAAATCTCTTCTTGTGAACCACATTTTTGTCAAATTTGACAAAAAGAAGATCATCGCCAAATAATGGCTAATTCAATATCTTGATTGGTTATCTAGATACTGATTGGTTTATGTAGAAGCATTATTTTAGATTTTAACAACATGAAATTGTGAAAATTTAGGTTGAACCAATAAGCTCCATGATGCTGTAATTTCTAACCAATAAAATGGCTGAAATAGCCTTAATTTGGCGATATTTCCTTACCAAGACTTCTTTTCCAACTTGAATGTCAACAGAGAAGCACAGATTTTCTCAGTAAAAAAAGATAAATTAATAAATTTTTATTGAATAAATAGGACGACAAATTTTCAGACGAATTCATTTCTTACATTTCGTACATAATCAGTGATTAGTTCTAAATTTTTGTTCATGAAAATCTTGTTATTTCTCAGAATTTAAAAAGGTCTTAGTTTCTTCTTTGGATATTTTGTAAAATTTGCCGATTGACATAAGACCAAAGTAAAGGAAGGTATGATTTCATCTAATTGTTTTTCTTATACTGCTAACAGATTGCATTTGAATGTTTTATCAAAAGTTTCAATGAAAACTAATGAAGTAGTCAATATACGTGTGTCCGTTGGAATTCTCCCCACTTATAGTTTCCATGATTTAATGTTAAGCACAATTACATTATTTTTGTCACATCCTATTTAGGAAATACAACATACTGTGAATTTCCCCCTTATTCATTTTTTCATCATTAGTAAATATGATAAAACTATCATATTTTAACCTTTTTGTCTCTTATGATTTTCCTAATTATTTTTTAATAATGCATATGTTGGGAAAGACCTATCCAAGCTTTTTTTGAGATGATTTTTAATAATTTCCAATACCTACAAGATTTGTTAAATTTTTTTGATAGTAAATCAATAAAGGGGTTGCTAAGTTGTTGCTAATTAAGCCGTTCGTTTGGTTATACCTGGTTATACATTACATGATTATGATTATGATTGGTCCATGTAGAAGCGTTTTTAACATTCTCAATTTAAACAAAGCATTAAATTGTGACAATAAGCCAATAAGCTTCCTGATGCTGTAATTCACCAATCAAACAGTTAAAATAGCCGACATTGGCCGATTTTACTATTGATGAAGTTTAGCAATAAATTTTAGTTGCTGAAAATATATGTTTCATTTTGACTTTTTGAGTTGACCAACCAACAAGGGACCCTTATTTCTTCCCTGACAGACACTTTGGCCAAATCTTATTTCGTCCTGGATTTTGGCTTTCAAGGCAATTAGTCACAAAAATGACAACAACTAAAGGCACATAACACCAAAATTTAAGGATTTTTTGGAATTGCAAAAAAGTCTTATTATAGGTAATAATTTCAGTATGAGAAGGACTCATAAAAAAAAGCTTATTTATCAGATCTTGCCAGAATATTTACCCTGATCAACCTAACTGATTCTGGCTGATGTAAACTGATGTAACAAATCAGACAGCAAATTTAGACTTATAATCTTTATTACATCTTTTTACTATTAAGTTTATATTTATTATTTTCGTTATGCAAATAAATGTTGCATTTCATGTTTTTTTTTATCATTTTAGTTAGAATACAATGGTTTCAAGTGAGGATAGTGAAAATGCTCTAAACGAGCAGCCATGTTTTGACAACCCTAGCGACGAAGCTGTGTATTGGAAACAAATAGCAGAAGACTATTTACAAAAGTTACAAGATGTTCGTGAAGAATTTGAGGAATTTCAAGAAGGCAGTCGAGAATTGGAAGCAGAACTCGAAGTTCAGCTCGAGCAATATGAGAATCGAGTTTCCGATTTAACCAGCACCAAAACACGTTTAGAGGACGAGAATCAGCTGTTAAAAGAAAAAATAGAGACAATTGAACGTAAAACTTATGCACAAATAACAGAGCTTCAAGATCAGAATGTTCAAATTACAACTGTTCGCGATGAAATGACGAAATATATACGAGAACTTGAACAATGTAATGATGATCTAGAACGTGCCAAACGAGCCACGATTTGTTCATTAGAAGAATTTGATGCACGGTTAAACAATGCAATCGAACGAAATGCATTCCTTGAAAACGAGTTAGAAGAAAAGGAGCAGTTAATAATTACTGTTCAACGTTTGAAAGATGAGAGTCGTGACTTGAAGAGTGAGTTAGCAATTGGAGGTACGATAGGAAGAAAATCTTCGTTGAATGAGTCAAAAATGAGGCTCGAAGAGACTCAAACAAATGCTTCTGATTCTTCAATGGAAAGTAAAAAACAAAAAGCTGAAGCAGCATCCAAGAATCCTAATTACAACGAAACTGATCGTAGTAAAGTTATTAATCCTACGGGAATTATAAATCATAAAATACCTTCTAAACAGAATATGAATAGCTCAATGTCACCATCAGCACGAATATCAGCCTTGAACATAGTCAACGATTTGCTACGTAAAGTAGGCGCTCTCGAGACAAAACTAGACAAATGTAGAAATTTTGTTCAAGATAGTCCACAGAAATCAAATATGCAGCTACCTGGCGCGAATACTATTCATATGAACGGTGTAGGAATAGCTAAAAAAGCAACAACCAACTCAGGTTCTACTGTGTCAGGTTTAGTTAAAACCAGTGTATGATTTGTTTAAATCTCAGTTGTCTCAATAATATGAAGACTTAATATTTAAACAAATACCATATGTTGTTTTATACTGAATTGGTGATAAGTAGAATGTGAAGTTTATTTTTTTGAAAGAATTGTTTGAGCTTTTCAAATACTAACAATGATAAATATTGTGGACATACTCTCCCCCCCCCCCCAACAAAATGAATAATTTTCTTAGCATTTTTGGTCATCTTAAGCAGAGTAAACATATGATTTGTGTGATTAACACATTTATTTATTTAACCTTTTTTTCACGTTATAACCAATTTTACCTTTATCATTCAAATAATAGTCAGTCACAAAAAATGCAGCAAAACACTGCAAAAACAGAGCAAAAATACGAATTTGGAATTTTTTTGGCTGGGGAATTAAGGAATTTTGGCCAGAATATTCACTCTTGAATTCATTTAAAAATGATTCAATGTTCTTTCAGTCAGTTCTTATCTCGAGATCAATTTTCTCTAGATCAATTTTACTGGATATTTTGGCTCCTTCAGGATTGATTAATTAATTCATATTAGTTTTATTTTGAGAAAAGTTGTCCTAAGAGAATAATAGGGGTCTTATATTCATATCTTAAAGTGACTCGCAATTTTGAAGAACTGCATTTTTGTTTTGTTTTTTGACCCTTTTTTTATTGGAAATGTTACGAATTAGCTATCTTAAGTGAACAATCCAACAGATTCTTTCAAAATTATCACTAATCTTGAATTTGATCTTGATGGAAGGAATTAAAACACAATTTGAATATCTGAATTTTTAAACATGCTCTGTGATTTTGCCGGCAAAGTCTCTAAAACTGAAAACATGTTGACACATGTGATATAAGGATTGTAATTTGAAAACATTGTCATGGTAATGCCTCCTTTATTATTTATAAGTTTATGATTCAATAATGTGAAAAAAATGAAAACAAAGTGTTTAATCATTTATGATGTCTGCACTTTTTGTGGATGTTCATTTTTCTAGGACTGGTTTTGTTTGTGTTTCTTCATCATTTCGACCAGTTAGTAATATGCTTAAATGAATAAAGTCAGTTTTAACACTTGAAAGATCTACTCTTCAGATGAACATGCCATATTCATTGGAATAATCGTCATGAGCCTTTATATTTAAAAGCAAAATTTTTGTCAAGCACACATGGGTGCTTATTTGGGTGTGCTTCATCAGGTGCTTTTTGAGTCTCAGAAAAAGTTGCTCAATTGAGTCGTTTTTGCACTTGATGAAAAATGCATTTTATTTTGTCATTTTTCAATAAAATTCTCCATTTCCCATCATTTTTCATATTTTTTTGACGAAAATCAACGAAATTCAACATGTTCTGACACAATTCTGTCACTAGTCATGTGATTGCTATAAAGTTGCTATAAAGTCCCAATAGCGAAAAAAAATAAAAAGCGCATGGGGCTTATTCAAGTGAGTGCTTTTTGGGTTTGTTCTTATATTAGTAGAAATTGCTGATGAGCGCCAATGTGTGCTTATTTAGAACAGAGTCTGAAAAAGGTGTGTTCCTGTGATCCGGGATCACGAGGAACCTCGGCTCATTACCGATATTTCCATATTTTGAGGAACCTTTTGGATACAAATATCAATTTCTTTTGTCAAACCGAACAGCCAATCAGCATAAGGCCTCCATTTTCGAGGAACTTTTTGAATTATTCAAAAATTAGGATCGAGGAACCTTTTTCACTTTTTCAGACTCTGGATTGAATACTACTTTGAATGCGTAGTTATGATAAGAATGAGGAGATTTATGACAGTCCATATGCTTTACTATGATATTGATGAAACCTTTTTGGGAAATAGACATTATTGTACGTTTCTGTTGAAAAGGGGCAGTCAGGAAACTCATGCTGTTACAACTGAATCAATCTTGAGAAGATTAGAATCTTTCGAGGTTAAACAGCAAATGTAAGAAAAAAAAGACCTAATCACCGAAAATATATCAAAGCGATCAGAAAATATATTAAATCTCTAGAAGTAGAAGACGATGACATGGTAGAAAAAGATCTAATTTCACTTGATCAATATACACGCAGGAGAAATCTGGTTATAAGTGGTATAAGCAACCCCAGAAGTAGAAAATGTTCGAAGTTGCTGCGATGAGGATGTTTTGTGGTCGGTATAAGTGCTGTTTTTCCTGAACAAAAACTGTCATCAGAAGTGCCAAAAAGTGACAAATATCAAATGAGATATAACAAACCTCACACAAATCAAATCCTTAATAAGCCTCAGCCTCAGGCAAACATACCCTTCTTCGAATGGAAAAACATTGGAATCTTGTTTTTCCTAATGCATTCCGTGAGAACGTGAGATTTGTGTCTGCTTACCACGATCACCATCGCAGTATCGCACACTTTCTGCTACTGGGTACGCAACAACTTATCACACGACCAAGTCACAGAAAAAGCGATGGAAATAATAAATAGCATAACAGAACGAGAAGACACGAACAAGCTGACAAAGAAAGATCTACATCAAAAAAGATGATGAAACATTAACAAAATCTAAAC
>JAUKPT010002498.1:0-13186 GCA_032273505.1 Nanomia bijuga
TAATAATAATAATAATAATAATAATAATAATAATAATAATAATAATAATAATAATAATAATAATAATAATAATCTCAACTTTCACTCATAATGAAATAGTTTACAACAGAGTGGTAGAAGAAAAATTAGCAGCGCTGCAGTGCACAATAGGATGCAGTCTGACAGCATGTAATGCAAGCTATTTGTAGAATTTTCTTTTGATTCCTTTTTGTTTTATTTTTTGTAACCATAGCCCGCTCCATGCAGCCGCATGCAGCAATGCAAACTTAGAACTTCCCTATTTTTGCTCGTTTGGTCCGTCAGTAAAACGTCAACATGTGAACAAATGATAACATGATTTTTACTGCACAAGAACAAAGAAATCAGGTTTTTGCTACTGAACTACATAACTGCGTTCGTCACAACTTTTCTTCAAAATCTGGATCGATAATTTCAGAAGAACTACAGCCTGAGACTTGTCCATCAAACTTAGTAGCATACTCCATCTTTTGGTTTAAACGTCGAACTCTACCCGATCAGTAACTCTAATCTCACTACAGACCAGACTGTATGAGTTTTATGACGAAAGAACCAAAACACTGGCGACATCGTTTGATCAAACATAATCAAAAACATTTCAAAGCAAGCATAGCATTTTTTCATCTTATCCAATATCTTATTTTCTTCTCCTCCTGATTTTTTCCTTACTTTCTTTACAAATCATTTTTCAAAAAATAGTACATAATAAGAACATGAAGAAAAAAACTGAGAGCGTTTCACACGATGAACTGTCTCTGTGATCAGATAACCAACGAAGCGTCAAAAACACATTTGATTGTCATCTTAAGACGTCCCCCTTTCCCTTTTTTTTTATTTATTTACATCTTTTTATTTTCGTGACTTCTTTTTCAATTTCATGTGTTTTGATGTTGTCGCTGCTTTTGTCTCTGATAAACTACAATAATTGTTAGTTGTTTTGGAATGTTTACCAATAAGTTCACGGACTTATACACGAATATTTGTTTTAGAAGTCGATGATTGATATGGTAGTTTTATAACGGTTTGGTCAAAAAGAAGTTCTTGATTGTTGGTTATATGACTATGTATTTAAGTAAATATTTACCAAAGATATGACAGGTTTAAGGGTCGCCTCAAATGTATTGCTAAGACAACCTTATAACTTCATGAGTTTGATTGATTCATTAAGCATTGTTAAAGCTTCTAAACGTTCCAAACATCTCAAACTTTATAGAAGTGAGCGTACTGATAATGACTGTTAAACAGAAATCAACGAAAATGCATAAACACTTTTTTTTTCAAATTGCGGAAAAAGTTACTACATTTCTATATCGAGAAGACAGTAGAATTTAATCCTTCTAATATAAATTTGTACTCTACAAACATTTTGACCCTCCTCGTTGCATGTAGGCCTTTTTACCTTTTCCAAACTGATACGACGTAGGAAGTGTAAACAAGACAAATGGACATTAATATCATCTTAAAAAATGTTTTCCTTTGACGTCAATCCTTTTGAAATTGAGAAAAAGTCTATAGTAAAATATCATTACTAATAGTAAACAATGTACCCACACTAAGCCGATCATAAACTAATGAGGCTTTTATTTCATTATTTTATTACTATTCCATTGCTGACAGAACAAAAGAAATGCTCCCTCTTCAATCTCTTTTTAAACCTGGACATAAAGGTATACCAATGACAAAAGGAAGAAGAACAACTTTATTATAGTGTAATCAACGCTAGTTGCTTTAACGGGAATGGTTAAATAAAATAAAGAAATAGAAGTATAAAAAGGAATGGAGAAATAAAAAATGCTAGAGATAAACAGATAAAATGAAAATGATACCTTATCGGGCGAAATTTTAAGAACGTGACGAATTACCCTTAGTAGTACTCATTTTTTATTCGTCAAATGAAAGTCTGACAAAAGTTCGATTATGTTCGACTCTTTTGGTCCGATTAGGTAGATATTATTCAAATCATTATTCTTGAAAGACATGAGATGATGGATGATAAGTTATTGATGGACATTTAGTTACTGCCATGTTTGCCATGAATTACATTTAAGTTGGCTTTGGACTAGTATGCCAAAAGAAGCTATGCTAAAAGAGAGCATGTTTTCGTTTAATGCGTTTGAAAGTATTTACAGAAAGGTAGGTTTATTGTCTTGCTTTTTTGTTTAACAAACTCGATTCAGCGGGCCCACAATGTTGTATCAACGTTTTATTAACATTGACGAACGTTTATCAAACGTTAATACTTCTTCAGAATGAAGGTGGTAAAATATGTGATTTTAAATTGCATGGGGCATGTTATCCGACAAAATTGTGAAAAATATACAAAAATGACAAAATAACACCTCTTCCAACAACCCGCTTAATAAGTGCCTGAGAAGAACGTTGAGTGCCCGCTGGAAATACATTGAGATATTATATTTTGGCACAAGAGATTTCTAATAATGGAAATAAAGGTTTATTCAAGATTTGAAATCGGTCTAATACCTCCCCCAATAGACACAGACCTTCTCCCAGGCGTCTTAAAAGGTCATTTCTTTTGATAGACGCCTGGTAGATGTCTGTAAGAAGGGCTTTGTCAATTAGGTTAGGACCTTTTATAAGAATCAATTTGATATCGTTTAAAGAATTTGCTGTTGTTTATGTATTGGCAAAAAAAAAATAACTGAGTATGAATTGAACGTAGGTTTACATTGCAATTAATCATGCAAACATGATAATGAACTTGGACATATTTGAATCTGAAGAAAGAAAAGAATAACAAACTGTTTGCAATCTTTCGAGGAATAAAAAATTTACATCATACTTTCAAGTTGAATCAAAGATTGACTTCTTCATAAACTCAGGGGCTATTTTGTATGTATTGAGTATATTCAGTGAATTAAATTCACCTGGAATGTATTGTGGTCTTATAGCAGGTAGATTTCATGGTGACATTCTATACTGCGGGACCTTTGTAGTTTAAGAGAAAATGATATTTGTCAGATGGCCAAGTTTCTGTTTTGAAAACATTATTACTTGTTGTTCAAAATTCCATCTGTTGCTTTATATTATCGAAAGTAGGTATCCAAGTACCAGCCCTTATTTTCTTCTTCTTTTTAAAAATGCTCGTCTTTTCCTAAAGGAATTTCTTTTTCCATGAAATTGAATGATAAGGCGATTTTCCTTCGGGGTTTTTGCAACATACCTCTCGTGATTTTTCTTCTACTTCTTTCATTTATGAAGCTGATATTCCTTTTGTACTTGTTATGTTTTCATTCTTTATATAAACTCTCACCATCTGTGAAGAACTAGTAGGAAACGATAAAGCACACGCCATATAATTTTATTCATTTGACAAGCAGCATTGACAGTTTTAGTGACTTCCCTTTTACATGTGTCTACAGGGATGGGAGGGACTAAAAAAGGGTCCTGTACTGTAAAATTAATGATTTTATTATTAAAGTCCGTACTTCTTATTAGAGTGTTTTGTGTTTGATTTCAAGTCAATTTCATAAACTTCCTTTCTGTTATTTAGTACTGAGGTCTAAAAAGCGATTCTAGGAACACTGTTTAGTTTGTTTATATTTTCTTTCTTCTTGAAAATTTAGTCACACCTTTCGAAAAAAGTCATGTACGAAAAAATACAGTACGTAATGCATCATTATTCAAACTACAAGTGCAGTCAAGATCTCAATGAAATCTTTGAGGCTATGAAGATACTATGCACTTCCACTCTCCCGTTTGTCCTGCCACTTGTCAAAGACCTAAATCTGAAAAACCTCTTTCCGATATTTCACGGACCAGAATGAATTTTAGGAATCATGAAATACTATGTACTATATACAAGGTTCTGGAGATTAGAAAAAGCGTGCAGTTTTGATAATTTACCATGATGATCTGTCATTAGAATTGCCACCAAATCCGCCATGTTGGTGATCGTTATAACAAAATTGGATTTTTCATCAACTGTAAACATTGCTTTATCTAGATATTGAATGCACTTGTCGATTTGGTTTAGCATACAACATCATTCCAATATTTCAACAATTCATTAGAACTAACGGAAAGACATGCCTTTTAGATGGACTCAATGATTCCATTTGCATAACTGCGTACACATGCAATTATCTGCTAGTTGTCCTTTTGGAGATAAGAGAAATGATTTCTTATCAATCTTCCATACGCATTTACATGTACGCTAATCGCTAGTAGTACAAATTAGGAAATGATACAATGAATTTGTATTAAATCTTGAAAACTAATAATAAGCGCTTTAATTGAGTATGGATTGAAACAGTGGATTTATGCGTGTGAATCTTACCTTCAACAACTATAAAAATCCAATTGAAGTATTAAACTAAAATAAACATGCATATATAAACCGTGTATAGGAATTAATTTGCGAAAATAAAGTGAATTAATTAACTGTTTAGGTTAAGTAATGAATTAACCTAAAACGACGTATTGTTTATGTCTTTTAAGCCTGTTAATTGTCCAGAACAATTAAAATTTTGATATTAATCCGTGAGATCCATAAAATGGATTTTCTTATTAACGTGAAGGATTATTAAATTGTGGTAGCTTGTGTTTTACTGGTATTGATAAAAAAAGTGTTCGCTTCTTGATAAACAATTTCGTATGTGGAAGTCGATGGGGTTCAAGTTTTGTTAGGTTTTGTTATTGTTTAAATTGGGATGCAGAGATGCTCGTTTTAGACTGTCAAATATAAGACACAAAAACCTTTAGATAATATCCTTTCAGATTGGCAGCTCTACCAATTAGTCTTGGCACATATAATGCACATTTTGTGTTGTTTTCATTCAAAAAATCACATATAAAGGTTATTGCATTTACCGATTAGATCTAAAGGATTTTGGACTTGTCATGGAGGATGTTTCGAAGGATCACTTTTGATTAAGATTGATATAATTTGAGAGTTCTGCTAAGACTAAACCAGACGCAGACAGGTTTGAGGATGGCTACTATACTGACCACTTCGTCTGTGGTTGAGAATGCCAGTGTTGATGTGGATAGCGTAGAATTGGATGAATTGCCGAGGCACGAGAAAGTCAAATGTAGATTGGTAAGAAGTTTATTCTGTTCAGTTTATTTTTGTTTATTTCTTATGGCTCGTTTATATAGGGGAGGGTGGAAACTGGGACTATGAAGGAAGCGTTTGTTGCGCTGTTTTCTGTGCACGGGTCTTTATTGATCTATTAACCGGAGGGGCAATAACTTGTCGCAATCTCGTCCAATTTTGCTCTGATTAGGTTCTGAATCTCTAAGAATCTGTCTCTGTCAGGGGTACTCGGGAAGTTTTCGCTATTGCCAGAATCCCTCAAAATCGACTAGAATCTCTTAGAATCTTTTTGAAGTCTACCGAAATGATTCGGATTATTTCGGAAACTTCGAAATCTTTATCTCTCGCTGGTACCTATTGGTCTCTCTCAATCTCGAAAGGATCAAACCAAAATATTTTCAGTTAGGTGAGTTTTAAATTTTGCAGTCCGGTCATCTTAGTAATAACGTAATAAAATGACTAAGATTCCACCAAATTATACTTATAAGGAGCTAATTCAAATTTAGTTTTTTTCCTTTAGTCTTTTCTCTGAATGTTCTCTCCTTTAAATTAAAACATACTATTCTCTGTAGAAAGGATATAACTGAAAATTAGATATTCATGCGTTGAATATTGGTCCTTTCAGATTACTCGATAACTGCAGCAAACTAAAGAGTATTCTATTGTTATTAGTAATTCGAAATATATTTGTTTCCGTCTGAAAGCAAAGAGGCTATCATGTAAATGTTATAAAACTACACTAAGAAACGAATTCCAGTATGATCTTTGACTCTGATATTATGTTCTAACCTCAAAAGATTTTGTGACGACTCGATTTGTACAATTTTGCCAAAAGTGGTACGATTAACGAATTGACTTTTAGCTTCACAAATGTGTTGGATTTAGTAATGACGTTTTTCAAAGTGAAAATTAAATGTTTAAGACAAGTTATTTGACACAGCTCCGTATATTTTTTGTTTTGACGATTTCTTAAAGCATTGAACACTAATATTACTACTTTATTTGAAATGAATAGACATAATTTGCTAGAGAAGGCTCAGAAATATTCAAAATTCTTCAATATTTATTTTAAAACACCAACTTAAGACAACAACTTTTTAAAGAAAATTCCCCTTGGAAATTCTTCTAGAACTAACCTCCTGGCTGGGTCATTATGATCCATTTTTCAACTGTCACTGAAAAACACATAATCTCAGTATGAACAGTCAATGTACATTGTGTTACTCCAACAAACTGACAAAATACCGAAACTGCTTTAATTTTTTGTTGGCTTTAAAGTCAATGAAAGTAAGAAAACAAGATTAGTTTTCTGATGTCATTATTACAAAATTAATCCTACCTAGAGATGTAATTATATTTGTTTTGTTTTTATTTGTTTTGTTTTTTTGGTTTCTCATATATTTGTTTATCAATTCTCCATTTTTTGTGTAGTCTAAATTATAGTTTAGAGGAGCGCTAGTTTGAAACTATGAATTTCAGCCACGAGACTGTTTGATAAATAATAAATGATAGCAAAAGTCTGTTTAGTTTTCATACTTGCAATGAGCGTTTTGGCTGGGATTTTTTACAAATGAGAGCCATCACTTTTGCGGTTATGGTTTTACAAGAATATGTTTAAGGCAAAAGAAAATAGAGAAAATGAAGGTCGACGAGAAGAAAAGGTCCTTACATATATGTCAAAGGGTAAAAATAATTTTCAATGTTTATCTTCCAATAACTGGAAGACGTGATCAATATAATACAAATTATATGTAATAGTCTAAAATTCGCGGCTCTCTGATTAAAATGACATTAATCTGCTGCATTATGTTCTTTTATCATAAAATGTTCGTTACAGAATAAGATTTTAATGCCAAGTTAAGCTAATCCAATTTGCTGTCGCACATTAGTGATGTTGATTGAAATGTTGAATTGTTTCGTAGGTAATTAAAAAATAACAAGCTACTTTCTACGATATTGTCCCTGGTTCATAACCAATTCAACTGTCTTCGATTAATTAATCAATTACACACTCTGAAAATGTTATCTATCGCAAAACTCTTTTTCATATCAGGATTAGAAGAGCCCCGTTTAACAATAAAGTAGTTTATTCATTTTGTGATATTTTTATACCTTCCAGGTACATTATCATGAAAAAAACAGTAGTTTTATAGTTGTGGTTTTTGTTGTTGTTTACCGATAAATGAATAATAATTATAGTATGACTATAAAGGGATTTGTAATCGATGTAGAATCTGGTACTCAAGGCAAATATTTCTTCATTCTAGACAATATTTTAATGATGAATGGACCGATTATAGATCCATGTGTTACCTCGTATAGAAGTTTCGTTTATGATGAGTTATAAATGAATTGATTCAAATAGTGTATGATTAAATTGTTGATTAAATTTCTGAACTGAATTGACCTCTGAATAATGAAATAAATCTCTGATAAGAACAATTTAAAAGACCGAAATTTCTGCTGATTAATATAAACAAGAATAATCTTTTTTCATCCAATTAATCATTAATTTCAAGACAGAGGATTGATACTTTCTGCCTAATAAGTACATTTCCATATTCAGTTTTCTAGACATTAGATTAGGCGAAAACTTCTTTAAACTGTGTGTCTGAGTTTGTTTTTCCCATCAAGTCCTTACATTTGGCACCTCTCCAACACAAACAATTTCTCAAGCTAGATTACTCAAGTATTTACGAATGCATGTAAATTATACTACATGTTTGAAGTATAAGACGGATATTGAGGATAATATCTTTTAACTCAGCTCCTTGTTTAGTTTACGATGCCTAAAGCAAACAATCAGCACCTCACAAATTGTCTCAATAGAATTCGATCGTTAAGGCCAGCTGTGTATGAAGGAAACTCTTCCTGTAGATATTTAGTGCACTTTTTATGCTCATATTTCACAAAAAAAAAACTTGTATATAAAGGAATTGAGAAATACTTAGCTTATTTTCCAATGACATTTCCTAAAACCCTCACCTCTAAGCCCTACATTATGGTTAACTATGCAAAAATTTTACAGCAAACTTTCTCTGTACGTTGCCCAATTTCTCTCAAAATAGACTCTAAACCATTATCTTTCTGATCATAAACCATTCTCTATTAATTTTGGCGGAAGCTGCACATTTAGCATAAAAGATTATAACCGCTGGATATCATGCATTACAGAAGCCAGTGGTGCACTAAATCCTGCTTCAAATCTTTTTTCGATATAAATATTTTTCTCCTCTTTAATTGCATGCGTTTACCATGCGTTTTGAATAAAACAAATATCCATCCATTCAAATGCCTCGTCTGTATCATCCTAATAAGGAATAATTGAAGAATTTGAAGAATTTTATTCAATTCCAAGATTTATTATTGAAAAGAAACAAATGTTTTTAGTCTCTCGAGGATAAATACTAAATAAATAGATTAAAATGAAATAGTAAATAATAAATGGTCGAAATAAGAGAGATGTGACACATGACAAAAAGTTGACATCTTTTCCTATTAGTTGAGAAGGTGCCTTAGAAACATTGTAGTGTGTGTACATGTGTGTGTGTCAGCGAAGAAATATTTCAAGACTTTTTGATGGATCGCTGCGAAAGTAACTGCGAAAATATCAGATAGTTTTTGGTTGATTGTGCGTGTCTTAAGTAGACAGTTTAGTTTATGCTTTTATTATTTTCGTTCCTTGTGAACAGCATATAGACTGATTTAATGTCTATATTTTTGAGTAATAAAAGAGTTATAGTGCGGTTTTCACAAATTATACTTCAGTTTAACAAACAGATGTCAATTTTGTATTGATAGATGATTCTATATGGAGTCATATATCTAATTTGTATCTATAAACAATACAATGTTTTAAATGTAAGCATAATAAGAAATTAAGCACTTGTATACTAAAAAAGGGCAAAAAGTTATAATTAGCTGCAATTAAAGCTGTTGCTCGGCAAATGGCAAGGAAAATGGAAAAAGTCAAGGCGGATGCATTAGAAGATGAAGTGTTTTCGGAAGATACAAGTGCTTTTAAACATAATCGTTTTCGAAATGAACGACGGTATAGTGGGGTGATTATGAACAAAACCGCTGATTGGAAAGGAGGCAGGAAAGGTAGACGGCGAAGTAGTGTTGCTTTCGATTTGACTACATTAGTGGGGGTGAGCGATATGCAGCAGTCAATGTTTGTAAATGTGCGCGATCGCGAGAAAATATTACAGATTGAAGCGAGAAAGGTATGTTGTTTTTGGAGTAATATTTCCTGGTAAATGATCTGTCTGGAGAATTTCAGACAGATTTCTATTGTTCTGAATGTATTAGCTCTTACAATGTCTCGATAAACTGGCTATTATTAACAAATTAATTTAGAAACTAAGTAATGTTGATCTTACATAACGAGGCCTTAAAAATGTGTTGATTTAATGTGTTTTTTATTCTAACTTACATGCTGGTCCAATTATGTTCTTTGGTCTCAAAAATTGACCAAACATTTTTGGCTTATCACATTGGAAAAAAATGATATTGCTGAGAAGAAGTGATCTATAAATGGTTTGAATTGCAGGCCTTGTACATTTGTCGATTTGCCTTTTATGATATACGTATACTTTGAAATGAATGTCGAAATTGACCAACTATCACCTATACTCTTAATTCTGCCAGGAATACCCTATTTATAATGAAATATATCCAAAAAAAACATAATAGCTATTGTGTGTGTTTATCATGTTTCATAATTCGTCCCTTTTATCACCGTTCCCCTTGCAATGGAATCTCAACCAGGTATGTGGGTGGATCTGATACGATAACTAATACATGAATAAAGGCATGATCTATAATCAGTACACCTACATAATTGCTATGAAAGTAATTTCTATTAGAGTGTAATTATATGTCAAATATTCTGTTTGTTTCAAATTGCACGTTCACACGACTGGTTAAACAAATTTATTAACTGTAGCAAGATTCATGATTCATGATGCAACAGCACTTTTATAGAATATCAGGCACAGTATCAGCATAGGTTTTGAAATGGACTTTTCAGAGTTTTTAGAAGAAGGTACCGATCTGGATTCGTTACCACAAGGTAGCACAGAGACGCAACGGTCGATGTACACACACGTACACGATCAGGATAAAGAAAGACAGATTAAGAGAAGAAAGGTATGATATTTGTTAGTTTTAGGGTAGCCATCTCCTCAGTAGGTATCTTGCAAATTGATTATAAAATGAGCTGTAAATTTCTTTGGACACAAGTAGCTGATGTATAATTAGGACACCAGAATATTTCTATTCCGGGTACTACAGATCCTTGCTTTAAGCTTCAGTTATTTCCATCTTGTTGTGGAACATTACCAGGTTCTTCGGTACTGACTCTCCTGTCTCCCTGTTGACAAGACAATCTGATCCACCTAACATGAGGCCATAAGATATGCATATGTATTAGTTGATTTTTAAATAAATTGTCGTCTGATTACGTGGACCCTTTTTAAGACAATACCTTTCTAAATTTTTATATGCACAAGGGACTTTATACAAAATAGGGACACAATAGGTACACTGTTATGTGAAGGTCCGACGAGGACCTTGGCTTGAAATGAGATCGAATTGTATAGAGAACCTGTTAGATATTCTGTGTCTATTTCAAAGATTTTTGAGCAAAAGATATTTGTGAAGTTGTTTTCGGAAAAAGACTACACCGAATAAACCTAATCAAGTATTCGCCTTATTGTGCGACCAGCCAAGTTGACAAAAATACTAGCAGCGCAGGAGTGCCGTTAACACAAAAAGATGCTAAGGTCGAAACTAGATTGAATTTATAGTGAACCTATCTGATGTTCTGTGTAGATTTCAAATTTTTGAGCAAAAGATGTTTGTTGAGTAGTTTTTGCAATACTGTATCTATTAAAATGAGAAAAACAGTTCTGACTTTATATTTAAAACCATAGATGGTCTTTTAATGCAAAAGAATGGCAAAGAGTGCACCGAATAGACCTATCTAATCAAGCATTCGCCTTATTGGAAGTGCCGCTAGCTAACACAAAGGGATTAAAAGGTCGCACTTAAGCTATTCTGCAGAATTCATTTTTAATTTTGCAAGCCTAAAATTCCCCTAGCTTTGCTAAAAACACTTGCTGTGTAATTATTTCCCAGTCTGCTTTCTTCTCTGATCGATTATTCGTTATTGGATCTAGTTCATTTATTCAATGAGAAAATAGTTGATTAAAAACCTGACCCCGGCATTTTGTTATATGATTATAGCGTTAACTACGAATTAAATGTTTCCAATTGCGCGTTCACACGCTTTTTTACTAGTTTTATGAAATTTAGCAACTGTTAAACAATTTGTCATAAATGCTACGTATGTACATTAAACAATGATAGTTCATCTTGGAAATTACGTTTGAAATAGATACAAAATTTTAGTTAGATCATGCTGCGCGCTAGAAAGATGCAATTTCCTCTGCGCCAACCGATCGACAAACAACAACAACAACTAACAAATACTTCTTTACTTGATTCAAAATAGAAAGAATAGATTCCAAAGATAAATTAGATGTTTTCACGATCCTTTTGATATTTTGGGATCATCTTTAGTTAGTTATGAAGAAATAATGTGGAAATACTGATTTGACCAAAAATAAAATATGTGTGGTTCCGATTGCATAGGTTTGACAGGGTTGGTCGGTCGGTCGGATTTTTTTTTAATTTAATTTCTTATTTTATTTTATCCTATCGGATTATAGGAGAAAATGCCTCCATATTTTGAATACTTGTTAAGGATGAAACGTTATTTGGATGAATAGATAAGTATTTACTCACTCAATGTTTCTTTTAACCCCTAACAATAGATGATCAAAATGAAAATCATGATTCTTTCTTCACACAAAATTTATTCTGTGAAGTATGGCCATCTTACAAAAAAGAAAATCGTCAATTTAAAATTTTGATCACGAGGAGGAAAGTAAAATTTTTCGGGTCGGCCATTTTTACGCCAAAAAGACAGGGTCGGTCGGGTAACCGGAACCTCGCTTTCTTTTGTCTTTGCTCTTATTTGCACTGTTTGTACTTTTATAGGATATTCTTCCACAAAGCCTCTATTGACGCAATGACCATCTAGTGTTTCTTCAGATACCACCTGACTACCCAGTTTCCCTCACATTACTTGGTTTGACTCGTCGAAATTGCCTAAGGTCAGTATCTAATAAAAAGAGGTCTGGCAAGACTGTTGCACTGATTTTTTCCTGACTCTTTTAAAACATTAATCTGATAAAGTTAAGGGAGAACAACGCATCATTGCCAAAACATTAAATTGTTTAAAGGAGTAAATGGAGGCATAATCCCAGTTTTGTGAAAATAAAAGATATAAGAAATCATTGTTATGTTTCTTAACAGCAAGTGTTAGCTTTATAAAATGGCCCTGAGTTGAATGCTTGTCAAGCATACTAACAAGAATCAAAAATATTATTTGAAATTCATGTAGAATAGCCAAGAGGCTTGAACAAATGTTGATGCTAATTTCCGCTGTCACCATGAAAAAATTCGCCTTTTGCCGGCCCGAAAACGAACCCAACATCTTGAGCATGTTGCTTGTGTATAACTGATTGATACGTTTCTAAAGCCTTTTTGTGAAACTAGAATACTAAAACGGTGGTTTGTTATATACCAATTATTTATGACCATAGCACTTAAATTATCTAAACTAATATTATGTGGTTTAATAGATTATTCTCTGTTTGAAGTTGTATTCCAAGAAACAAAACATAATAATGAACCACTGAGAGAAATGCTTTGCACGCCGTAAAAACGCGCCTTTCCTTATGAGTACTGAGTGATGGAAACAATGAATATGAGAAGATCTGTTGATGGTTGTACCATTATAGTATTGTAAATGAAATATGATTTATTCTTGAAAGTAACTCTTAATCTAGGGTTGGACCTCAACAAAATTTGAACAAAGCCATTTTTCAGGAAATGGTCTGGACATAATTAGAAACATGCCCAAAAAAACCCACCGGCCAATTCCTTTGGCATTTCGAGATAATTACCCTTTTATGTGACCCCCAATCTCCCCAGGCGGTCAAAATTTTATGTCTCCAAATATCATCAACCTATACATCAATC
>JAUKPT010002499.1:0-13184 GCA_032273505.1 Nanomia bijuga
ATGGTGAAAGATAGGATTAACAACACTTTCATTTAAGATATGATTAGAATAAGGCAGTAAACTCTGAAAGTGTATACGTGGAATACTCCCTAAAACAATATAATAATCACTAAGAGGGCAATCATGGGAAAAATTTCTAGATAAGTGAGTATAAGGAACATTACAAGTAGATGTGCTTGCTGTGATAAGGATATCAACATTAAGTAAAACTGCTGCAGATTGAATAAAAGGATCCTCAGCATATGTAGAATTTGTCAACTGAAAATTACAAAAATCATCCCATGATTGATAATTATGAAATTTATAAAGAACATTTTCATAGAGTTCTTTATAATATATTAAATATGGATATTCCATCCATTTATTTCGCACAAACTCAACAATAAGACATCGTAAATGTAAATGATTATGGATGGCAAAATCAGGATTTGGGATATCAGGACGATTCAATTGTTGAATTAAAGCAATATAAAAACAATTGCCATCTGCTGGCGTAATATTATCTAAATAAAGGTCCAGGCCAATATTTTGAGCATTATGTAGAATTGCTAAGCCTAATTGATCTGCTGCATCACTCATATTATTTGAAGACAGGTCAAAACAAAATTATAAAAATATTACTGACTATTATCATCCACGCAAATGGTTAACACGTAAATAAGCCATATTTACATGTACAATACAACACAAACGACACATCATAGTAAAAAATATACAAATTAAAATCAAAATCACTTAAAACAAAACTTACATTAAAAACAATTTCCAATTCCATGTCCATTTGTGGTCGATCAACGATGTGCAAACGCTCGACGTAAACCGTAAACGTCGTAAAAATGTATCGATCTTTAGTCGTAAATATTCTGTCGTAAATTTTCTTTAAAGTAAAGTTCCTTTTCTATTGCAATAGCCAATAGCTATATCGCTATATGGAGATATAATGCCAAATCTTACTTGATAAGCTTTTTGATCGAAAGTTGAAAGGTAACTCTTTGAACTATAGAACAACACACTTTCTACACTTTTACACTGAAATGCTAAATATGAATTCTAAATGACAAAAGTCATCCTATGAAAAAGTATATACAGGATAGCCTAGTGTTTTCGTGAAGATGCGGAATGGAATGGATTATTCATCATCGGATGACTAAATGGGATACCTGTATTGAACAGTATTCGGCAAACCAAACCAGTACCTGACAGTTTTTGAACAGTATTCGGCAAACCAAACCAGTACCTGACAGTTTTTGAACAGTATTCGGCAAACCAGTACCTGACAGTTTTTATCTCAATTGAATTTGTTTGGATTCGATTATTCGAATGATTCGAATGATAGAAATTCGAACGTCAAAACAAGAGAGTTTTGTTAAATCTTAACAACAAGCGTTCGAAAATCGAATAATCAAAATCAAAATTAGCCGCCCTTGACAACATATTTTTTCAGTGTCCAAATTGGCGACTTCGTAAACTCGCCCGCTTCGCGGACTCGTATACTGCGTCGCAATTAAGAACTATAGAAAATAAAAATTAACTGAAAACGAAAACATTATAAAGATTACAATTGAAATTGACATCAAAAAAGGAGGGGGGTCAACAAAGTTTGTTAAAACATCCGTACATATTTTTGGGTAGAAACTTTCGCAAACGCAAGAAGTGAAAATTAAGTTTTGTGGGTATAGACTAATGATTGGTATGAGAGATTTCGCAGGGATAAACTTTCGCAAACTGCAACATCTTTTGACATATTTTCACCTGATTTTGACCTGATTTCTAATCAGTCGCAAATTTTAAGAACAATTTTGCGAATATAAACTTTCACAAAAGGCCAAAAAAATCACAAAATTGCGAAAATTTCTGCCCACAAAATGTTCTACCAATAGAGTAGTCAGGTCCACCGACGGCCTCAAAAAAACAGGAATTTCCCCTAAAAAATTGCCCCTCCCATGAAAATTCCCTTTCTAGTTTCTCTTTTTCTCAAAATATGACTTTCTTATCACTAATTAGTGATAATTTTCAAATTTTCAAATTCCACTTACCCTAATAATGAATATCCGGTGGTTCCTATTCCCAGCCCTTCCCTGTGAGTTATGTGTGTGGAGGGGTCAAAATATAATTTTTTAGAGAAACTCTCTATGGCATTTAGAATACCTAGGAAAAAATTGGAAACTAGAAATTAAAATAACTTTTTTTAATATGTAAATGTCAGACAACTGAGAATCTGTCAGTGACATGTCAGGACAGTGGTGTATAGGACTATTGAACAATTGGACCAGTGGCATGGCATAGCAATGGGTAATTTGTCGGACTAGTGATATGTCGAGATGTCGGACCAAGGACATGTATCCATAGAATTGTAAATGAAGTATATCTGAATATTGATAAAAAGTGGATATAAATTTTCAAGAAGAGATGTTTTTGATAAATTACCTTTTTTTAACCTTTTTCCAAACATGTCTGGATCCGGTTCATTTTGTATATTGTTAATCAAAGTGTATCGCAGAACTATGATATATCAATTTATTTTCTGAATATTTTGGTCAGATGTGAAATCCAAAATTACTGGAACATAATTAAAAATGTGCAACAATTAAGAGCGATCAGGTTATTATCTAGCTAAGGACTCTGATTAGAACTCTACTTAGGACTCTATTTGTCTTTCCTATTCCTCCCCTATTCCCCTAGTCGAGGCCTTCAAACATTCAGCATCTTTTAGGAAAAAAAAGTACGCATACGCGCCTCGTGACAATTTAAAGATAATAGAAAACAAGTAGTACGATGACAGAATTGTTCATTTGAAACACCCAACAGTTTAACTCTACATTGCATTAAACCTTCTTTGCTCCAATGCTATGCATTTTTAGCAGTCGTTACTTGATAAATGCCATATTCTT
This sequence comes from Nanomia bijuga, assembly GCA_032273505.1. Taxonomy (NCBI): domain Eukaryota; kingdom Metazoa; phylum Cnidaria; class Hydrozoa; order Siphonophorae; family Agalmatidae; genus Nanomia; species Nanomia bijuga. The sequence continues at coordinate 2,892 of JAUKPT010002499.1, forward strand.
GGTACATGCATAGTCTCGGTTAAAAAGAACGTGTTAGGGGCCACTCAAAAAGGCAATTTTTCCACCCTATATGTCATTGTCACCCTTTTCACCCCCTATTTCACTGGGTGAAAAGTGACAAACTATTTTTCAAAAGATAAAGCACCAAATTCACTATTATGGTGTGATTAAGAACAGTAAAAATAACAGAAATAACAACAAAATGCAAAAAGTGTTAACATTGAAAAAATACTGTGGTGATGTCACCATTTGTGCACCTATGTCACCAATAGTCACTATTTTGAGATCCCGCTCTCCCTTCCCCCGGTGAAGTCCTTTTTGAATGACCTGTTAAGGACTGCAGGGCTTTGCTGGCATGCGAAGAAAAACTATAAAGATTGATCACGAAGGACATTTAATTTGTTGAATTTTGCTGTGGCCTTGTCAATTCTAGAAATAGTAAGCCAAAACCTCTTACTAACGTCATTCATTATTTTGAAAATTCCCTGTGCTTCATAAATGTCTGTACAAAAAAGAACAAGTTCATCTGCATACAGAAACAATTTAATAATTTCAACACCGTGTTTATGTCTTTCACTACGCTGATGCCTCCCTTTGTGCATTCCAAAGATATGATAGATACGAAAAATAGATTTCATGATATTTTTCGAGACTATAATTCAAGGACAAGGACAAGCCATGTATGATGACTCTCACAAAGATATTACGAGCTTCAAGATGTAAATGATAATCGATTAACTTGATATGATGTGCGAGAGAAAAACTAACATTGGCTTGTGCTTTGCGGTTAAAACCGCTCTAGACAAACTAACAAACTCAATGGAGCGACAAACGTCTTGTAAAGCTAAGACAACTAATTTAAGATCTGTAGCCCCTTCGATAGTATTAGCAAATTTTATATCACATCTTAGTGTTTGTGTATTTAGAGTATATTTATAGTCATCAGTCCTCTTTTTCATGTTTTTAGACAAGAGACTTGTTGTTTCATGTAACTTGAAGTTGTTGAATGACGACTGGGCCTATACTGGTGAGAAGTGACCATGCTGGAAGAGACCTTATTTTCTAGGAGCACAGTCCCATTCGCGTCGTTATTTCATAAGTGAATAGTATTATGGGGTCACCATATAAACCCAGTTTTTTTTCGCGACACCCTCACTAGAAACGATTATCTAAACAAGCTTAAAGGGACTTTTCTACCCTTCTAAAGAGGGTTATCCCGTACCAGATTTCAACCTGAAATTTGTATCCATGCGTTACTTTATCGCGGTGTCAACACTAGAAGGATTGCTGTACATGACTAACAAGCCATTCCAACAAGATTTGTTAACGGTTTACTCCTCTAGATGGGATACTTTTAATACAGCTACAGAGCTCCATCAAATTGATTTGTTGATAACTGTTGTTCACACTCTCTAATAACCTGCTCCCGCTGTCTTCACCATTACCAGATGATTTGCCTTGCTGAAGGGCAACATGTGATTATGTGCGGGACAGCTTATTCCATATCCGCATCTAGCATTCCATATTTTTTCTTCGATTTTTTTTCTAGAAAACAACATGCTTACTGCCATGACATGAAATAAAGTAGAGAGTTCAAACACGCAATTTACGAAAAGTTAGAAATATCGGGAAAATTTTAAGATCCAATTTTTTATAACCCGATAAAAATGGTCCTACTTTGAATTAGGATTCCCTTGAATTGAAAAACTAATTCATTGTGCGTTTTTTTGCAAATTTTCAAAAGAGATAAACGAAAATTTGTTCACCTGAAGCGAGTTCTGGGTAAAAATCTTTCTACGCCACCTTCAAATTCTCTTCAATCGACTGAGTGTGGACAAAAGCTTAAAACTGATATCTGCGAATGGGAATCAGCCACAAATTGATATTTTGACATAAATATGATGTCATAATTATGCATACGTATGTTATTACAATAGGCAGTTAAAGTTGTACAATACAACCCGATTATAGTTTATCCTTCACATTTTTGAAGTATTAAGTGATATTATTTGCTGATTAAGCAAAAAGTTGCACTAAAAAAATATTGTTATTTTGCACCTTTTTGCCAACTCATGAAATTATTAACCAATTTTATTGATCGAACCCTTGCTGAAAAGAGAATTTTAGGCTATTTCTAATGGTATATTGTTTCTTGATGTTTAGAAAAAAATGACCTGAACACCCTAAATAAAGTCATAAACAGCAGCTTCCAAGATATTTACGACGAACACGTAAATAAAATAAAAAAATTATGCAATACAAAGACAATGATGGAAAGAATACATAGAAAACACATAGTAAAAATACAAAAAAACAAACTAATAGCATAAAAACATGAAGAAAAACTTGTCGTGACAAGGAGAGAGAAGAGAGAACTATTGCCTTACTTACTAAAAGCCATTCAAATATCAGCAACCTATGGACCAGTTGGATGGGAGTTTTCATCTCCACAGTATAGTATAATATAGTTAAAAAAATGATGACGAGAAGTTTATACATTTTGTTATTATTTTTAAAAGTTAATATTTCGCCACAACTCCATGTGGCATCATCAGAATTGTTCAATTAAGATAAACCTTGGCACACATATAGTAAAACTTATATTCTACCAGAAAATAAAAAAAAATAATTACTTGGCACCTTTATTTTGCTTACGCCAGCATTTTTTGCAATGCTTGGCCAGCAAAATTAAATTTTTTGAGAAATTCGGTACTGATGGAAAAAGGCCTAAAGATAGTAGTTAAAATATGTTTAGAACATAAAATTTATATGGAACTATCATAATATACATCACTTTTGATAGTTTTGGCACTCTAATGAAATTTGGCACTTCTGGTACTTGGGAAATTTCGAGTAAAAATTTGGAAAATAAAATTGAATCCGTAAATTGGTTTGACCAGGGTCTGACAAATTGCCAATTACCGCTAATTGCGCGAAAAAATTTTCGAAATTTTTTTTTCTCACAAAGCTAGATAAATTTTAGAAAAAGTCAGAAGATTTCGGCTAAAAACCTCTTTCGGTTGAAAAATTATGGCCAAAGTTTAGGGTTAATGATTTATGATACATTCATTTAACCGTGATAAGAGATGGACTACATAAAGGCCCGAGCTGTGCGCGAAGTATTATTTTCTTTAATTAAAGAATTAATTATAGTATTTATCGTCAAAAAAAAATAGTACAATAGACTTACCTATCCACTGACTTCGTCTAAAACGCAAAAAAACTAATAAAAAATCACATTTAGTTTCGAAGATATTTTATAGTTTTTCTTTGCAAAATATTTTATTTTCCAATCAATCTCCTTAAATAACCTTATTATATGTATTTTCAGAAAAAAAAAAATTCCAATACGTCAAATATATTATTACATCTTACCATAACCTCACAAAAATAAACACTTTTCCACCTTCTATAGTGATTATAAGAATTGCCTCCAAAATCGGACTGCATAAAGCAAATGGACTGCATAAAGGTCCGAAATCGTACCTGATGGTCTGCATAAGGCAAATCCGCGAACACACACACACACACACACACACACACACACACACATGAATATATAAATTTAATTTTCAACAAACCTTAGCAGATATACAACTTGTTGTAAGTTCTGTCTCTAAGAAGTGATATTTTAACAAACCAGGATAATTCAACTTAGATTTTAGGTAATAGAATTCTTGTTCAAAACCTTGAATCTATAAAAAACATCAATAATAATATCAGTATTCCCAAAGCTATTTTTGATAGTCCCTTAAAAATTTGCATCTGAATTATAGAAAAGGAATCTTGTGGATCTTTTCGATATTTTTCAACTTTTCAGGTAAAGGTATTAATCATGAAGGAATGAAATTCACTACTTTTGATAAAAACAACAAAAGGTGACATTAAATTGCTAAAAATTTAATCAGTGCATCATTTAGTTAGAATGGTTGAGTGATTGGTTGATTTTCCCCATATGCTCAAAAGCCAGGTTGGGAAAATGTACCTAGATCAGGAGCATACCCTATAGGGTATGTATCATAGGAGTGGTTTTTGAGGACAACACTGAGACCTTAGCCTGGGGTAACGAGATCCCCTAAGGGAACATCAGGACCTATTTCTTAATCTATATCATGCATACAAAAAATATTTTGAGCAGTATTTTAGGACAATTTAGAACAAATATGAGAAGACACTGTTCTAATTTGCAGAATCATTTCAAACGTCAAAGTTACCATGCCATGGTCGAGGCTATTAGTCCAGTTAATCTAAAGTATGACCTCGAACTAAATAGTACAGAAATTATTTTTTGTGGATGAATTTTTTGATATATGTAAAATACATATCGCAACTGGTGAACTCAGACACCCCTAGGCAAATGGCTAAATTTTGACTAATTTTTCGGCTAAATTGCTTAATCATCTAAATTGCAATATCTCAAGAACAGATTGTCATTTTAACCAGAAAGTGCACTTTATATCTAGTGTTTCATACAAAAAAATGGCTCAATTAGCCAAAAGCCATATATTAAGAAGATGGTCTCATGTTGAATAATCAAAATAAAGAAGTACTTTCTAAAGTTTTGAAATAATTTTTTAATCAAAGACATGAAAAACTATGCATGCAAAAATCTGAGAGGTAACGAAGAATAAAGATATGTAAAATAGATGCAACAAAATTTACATTTCCTTGGTATGTTTTGTATGTTTATGTGCTATCACTGTTGTCAACATTTTCTATTTACGACTGTCGGTTCTAGCAATACATTCCTCAACTTTCTCCACACATTACTGAACACTTTAGTTTATATTTAAAGCAGGTTCATGTTCGTTTGTTACAGTTAGTTTTGCAACCACATCTTATTATCTTAAGAATACTTTCTGGTGCTGATGCTTTATGTGTGTATATTGGTAGCATCTTTCCGTAATTTAAACACCAACCTCAATCGAACGAATCATGTTGATTTCCCATCCATACTTGCACTTGATAATAAACCCTAAGAATATGGTACAACGCAGATGCAGATATTGGAATCAAGAATTGGGGCTCAATGTATTTTGTAGCGTTGGAAAGTTTCTGATAAAACTTACTGCTTCGAAAATCATCTAATGTTAACACATCCTTAGCATCATATACTTTTAAAAGCAATTTCTCACCTGTCTCACCTTCTGTCACACTTTCATTGAAGAAAATACTTGCATTTTGTCTAAAATATTGGAGAAATGGCATGTCATTGTTTTCAATTGGTAAATCTGTGCCTTTGTGAAGTGCTGCGCTACGTTCAAACTTTTGCACCTCAGAATAAGAAGAACCAGATCCCATTTTATTCAAAGTATCTATCATAAATCGTGTTCCTAACTGTTTGTGCATCTGTTCACCTAGTCTAATCTGTAAAGGCGAAATAAGAGCTCTGGATCATACAGCTTGCATAATTGCTTGTCCAAGAGAAGCAATTTTCTTGTCGTTATCTCTTGCGGAAATTATCTTTTTAAGGAATAAGCAAAGAAAACTAGGTAAGAAATCCTTTCCTTTTTGAATCGATTCTATGTCACTTGATATAGGGTACACCGTGGTATCGTAAGTCTGCTCTATTATTTCATTACTTATTAGGCTAGAGGCTGTTTCAATAATGTGTTTTTTTCTTTGCTAACACCTTCAGATTTTTTATTCTTGTAGAAATTGTATAAAATATCCTGTGCCTTCTTACAAAATGTTATTAAGTCAGGCTTCCCATCTATTTCAGTAAATAATATTTCATTTTGGAACCGTTTTTCCAACCTAATTTTTATCCATTTGGCTGTAAAAGCATCACAGTCAATCTTATCTTTCATGATGTCAACAAGATTTGCCAGTATTATTTAGTCATCTTCGTTTTCTTTCAAGTAAGATACAATCTCTTCAAATATTAATTCTTTGCTGTCGTCTTTGGGTCGTCCACGTGTACTTGAGCATTTCGGTGGTTTACTAGTATATTCTTTTGGCAATGGTTTTCCAAGACGAAAATATTGACTGCATTTAGAGTGGTAGACTGTATCTTCCGCAAAAATGACACACGTCCTTTAACAATTTGTGACAGCTTATCTTTACGATTGTAGCAGATCTCTGGGACACTTTTATCAAACTCAATACTTTGACATAACTCGGTATGCACCACGGTTTCGCTTTTGTCTATCTGTAACAGCATTGCCACAAAATAAGCAATTAATTTTGTAATCAAAACCATCATCTGATCTTAAAGTAACTTTAGGGTTTTGCTCATGATCACCACTGAGTTTTCTCTTTTTGTCACCAGAAATACTTTTTTCATTTAAATATTTAGTTCTGCAGAGTCAATGTACGTTTTCACCTACTTTTTTATATATACCCAGCGCACATCCCAAGTAGAGGGAATTTACTAAGTACGACTACTTGGGCTGGGATCACAGGACGAAACATACAACATTTAACACTGAACAGAACCCTACGTGGGACAAGATCCAGCTACATAGTCTAGTGGCTAATCCTACTAAATTTGAATCATTTATGAATCATATGCCTCGACGAGGACTCAAACTGCAGTCACAGCGGTGATAACGTAATGTATTAACCACTAGACTATGTGTCCACCTACTTTTGTTGTCATGCCATCGATACGTTCATAGCCTGCTTGATATATACTTGCGTACTCCTTGAGTAGTAAGCACAGAGTAAGATAGTCTATTGTCTAAATCAATTACACTTTTGTAAAGAGTAAAATATTCCTCACTCATTTTATTTATTTACTTTCCAAATTATCTCTGCTATATATTTACTTCATATATTTATTTATAAGAATAACTCTTAACTTGTAAGAAACAAAACTATATTTAACAATTGACTGACTTGACTGATTATCAAAAAAAAATCTGAATTCTAAACCGAAAATGCTATTTCTTTATTGACTGCCAAATTGCGCGAAAATCAAAATACATGGAACAAAACAATATATCAAATTCAGTAAACTCAGTCTCTACATATGACTTAAAAACACTTTACACCACAGTATTCCCCATGACAAACTCAAACAATCCCTATCCACCACAATATGTTCTGTATTTAAATCTAGAAAGAAGAAATTTATCACAATAACTGGCAAGAAAGCTGTCTTGACTGACGACAAAAAATCAACATCCTACTCAATATTTATTAATCAATTACTCGAAACCATCAGCTTTCTAATAGATCAAAGTTACATTATTTACAGAGGTGAAGTATTCAAGCAATGTGCCAAAATTTCAATGGGTACCAACTGTGCACCTTATCTGGCAAACCGATTCCTCCACACCTACAAGAGAGATATATCAATAATCTCATCACACTGATACTGCATTGCTACTTGCTAATATGTTTCGCTACCAAGATGATTGTACCATTTTTCAACGATCAAGGAATATTCAGACATAATTGGAGTGACATATACCCAGACGAAATGCAATTGGAGAAAACAAACACTGTGTCATCATGTACCTTTCTTGACCTTTTAATACACATTCTTAACAATAAATTCACATATAACTCTCCTAGCAATGTTCCACGCGCTCCATCATATGGTGTTTTTACATCACAACTCATATGGTTCTGCAAAGTCAATAATAATCTTATTCACTTTCAGGACGATTTGAAACTTCTAATAGGAAAATTAATTAAGCAAAATTTTGAACCAGCTGTCTTGAAAAGCAAATTTATTAAATTTTACAGAAACAACATTATCAGAAGGTCTAAGTTTGGTATTGACATTTATAACATGGTCAGTTAGTCAATCAGAATCAAAAGGTTTAATTTACGTAAAAAGATACTGAGTACTTATTAGGATTGATATTTACTTAAAACATGAGGTAATTGTGACACGTTTTACAATAACTAACAATAACTAACAGATAAGATGTTCACACTTAGTAATCACATCTTTACAGGTATAGCTCAGTTGTATACACCATAATAATAGAAGCTCTCAAGCGAACACTACAAGTAAAACCATGGCATTAACATAACACAAATTACTTCATTGCACTGATGATGTATTCTAACAGGGTTGAAGGTGTTAAATTTGTTGGTAGGCATCAAGTCCTTGCCTTATTAGTCCTTATTAGATGTTCATATACTTTCCAATGATCATAAAAATATATTCACATTAGGATTTCATAAATTGATTACCTATTTATGTCTTCTGACAATATTATAGGTGTCTAATAAGTAGATAGGCACCTCATCATCATATTAGCGTCTCATGAATAGATGTACATATAAATAGCCAAATAATAAAACAAATCAGGATAATGCTAATTCTATATAACACACTACCAATACCGTATACTGTATGGATAACTTTAAAACACAAAGTAACATACATAATAATAACATCATAACAATGGAACATCACCATACATAACAAACATACCTCGATAACTATACATATGTTCCTAAGAATAATCCAAATAATACAAGACATGGTGGAGTTAGTTTATTTAACAAAAATTCTTTACCTCTCACTGTTCGTTATGACATGGGCTTCGATGAGGCCCTGGTTGTTGAACTTCGCTTTGGAAGAAAAAAAAATCTTTTTTACAGTTTTATACAGAGTGTCTCCAGAGTTTCAATCATTTCTGAATAATTTTGAACAACTTGTCACGAAAGTACGTTTTTTTCTCAAGTGATTTCAACGGCTGAAAGTTCCAAAATCGAGGATCTAACCAGTCACCTAGGACTCTCTCAACTTATATCGGAACCAACAAACTTTGAGCCGCATAAAATCCCCTCCTGTATTGACCTCATTTTCACAGACCAGCCTAATCTTGTTGTTGAAAGTGGTACCAAACCATCACTTGACTCGCTCTGTCATCACCAAATTACTTTTTGCAGTGTTAACTATAAAATACCCCCACTGCCTGCCTGGATCCGTGAAAGGGCAGACACCACTCAAATTCGTGATAGTATACGTAATTTCAACTGGATAGATCATCTTAGCTCAAATAATGATATAAATTGGCAAGTCAATTCATTTTCTGATATCATCTTGAATATATTCTCCAATTTTGTCCCAAACAAACTAGTTAAGATCACACCTAGAGATCCTCCTTGGATATCTAGTGAACTAAAACGCATGCTAAATCACCAGCAACGTCATTCTAGGAATTTTAAAAGACATGGTTCGAAACCTGAAGACAAATTAAGGGTTGATTCTTTCTGAGATGAGTGTAAACTCGCCACGGAAGCAGCTAAGTCAAAATAACTCAAAAGTTTAGGCAATAAGTCAGCTGATCCTCACAAAGGCCAAAAAGCATACTGGAAAATCCTTAATAAAGTTATCAATAAATGTAAAGCGCCTAGAATTCCTCCTTTACTAGTTGACAAAAAATTTAAAGCAGATAATTTCAAAAAAATTTTCTCCGTTCAATGTAAGCCTCTTCAAAATACCAGCTCTCTTACTGAATTCTCATACTTAACTAACGCCCGACTTGACCACATACATTTTTCTGATGAGGACATTTCCTTGATGATTCGTAACATTGATATAAATAAATCCAGTGGTTCTGATGGAATATCAGCTAGGATGATATCATTATGTGGTGACACTATTGTTTTGCCTTTAAGTTTGATTTTTGAAAACATTCTGACTACAGGTGTGTGTACCCTGACTCCTGGAAACAAGCAAATATAACTCCCACCCATAGGTTCAAAGCAAATTGTCTCCAATCATAGGCCAATATCTTTTTTACATATATGTGGAAAGATTTTTGAAAGAGTTCTATTCAAACATCTCTATAATTCCTTTCAGTCCAACAATCTCCTCACCAAAAACCATTCTGGTTTTCGCCCGACAAAGTCTGGTACGAGGGCCTTTTATTCAAGCTTAAGCAAAATGGAATTTCTGGTTCCCTCTAATCTTTGCTTAAAAACTTTCAAATAGAAAACAAAGAGTTACTATGAATGGTTCATCATCTAACCTTTTTCCTATAGAAGCAGGTGTCCCCCAAGGCTCAATTTTATACGGTATTATATACTGGTGATATATATTAATGACTTAGAAAGGAACATTAAATCCAATGTTAAGTTCTTTGCAGATGACACTATGCTTTTCTCAATTGTTAAAAATCAACCGATTCCCGCTTCAGACCTAAATCCTGTATTAAGAAAAGATTTTCACAAACATCTGGGAATTACTCTAGACGCGAAGCTTACTTTTTCGAATCACATAACAGAAAAGATTAAAATTGCCAGAAGAAATATCGGTATTATTAGTCATTTATCCTCCTCTGTTCCCCACAAAACACTTGATCAGATTTACAAATCATTAAT
>JAUKPT010002500.1:0-10324 GCA_032273505.1 Nanomia bijuga
CACTGAAAGTTTGTCAGGGCCGTGAGACTTATTGTCGTCAAGTCCTAGTAAAATGTCATTGATTTCGTCTATTGACAATCTGTCATATGTGTGAGAGTTTCAGAAAGTCAATCTCACTGCATTCAAAAGTCTCTCCTGTTTTGACTGCAGGCTGTTCAACTACAACCTTTTGATTGAATTACATAAAATGTATGTATTTTAATGATATGACTCTTAAGGGAACATTCAAAGATGAGGAGGGGGATATCCAATTTTGTCACGCCCTTAAATAAAATCATACTTTTACCTAATTGAAAGCATTACAAGGGGGAGGGGTGAAATCTGGTCAAAAAAGTGCGTTACGTTACGTTGAATGTTGAATGTTCTCTAAGATAAGATATACTTAGTAAAGATACAAATTCTGCTTAAAAGGAAATGCATACGCGATCATTTAATAAATAGTCTCTAGTTAACAGAAACCATCGATAAAACCACCACTATCTTCACAGAGAATGTGAATACAAACATTTGATATAAGAAGAAAAACTCAAGTTCATGTCAAATGTGATGTCAAATACTGTCAAAAACAGAGTTATTAGATGGAACATTGTTTATCACTTAACACAATTATCCATGACACATTTTTCCCACGTCATTTATCTTGATGTGTTGAACTTTTTAAGGGCTTCTTAATCCAATCTGTGTAATCATGAACATATACGAGTGTTACAAAACAATTGGTTCAAAATCACGATTTAAATCAAGGTCAAATTCGTTGTTTGTGTTCACATGGTTTATAATGAAATACGAGACTTCTATTTCTAGTCATCGATGTCTAAGTATTTCTTTCATAATGAGTGCTTTATAGAATCTTAGAAGCAAACAGGGGTGGGGAGGGTACGGAATTACGGTACTAACCCTATGCCGGGTGGTGGTGTCAATTTTTTTCTCAGACTTTCCAAAATCAAATAAGCACCGGGTACTAATATTCGGCTGGGGTATACATATTTTCACATTATCTTAATTGTCAATTAGTATTGGATATTAATTTTAATGGATTTTCTACACGAATATAAGTTTTATTTGCAGAATAAATGAAGTATAAAAACATGTCGCACAGAGTTAGAAAAAGTGACATGAGAAAATTTGTACCAGAGTTCCAGTATTTAGGTAATTAGGTAATTTATGTATATACTTATGTCACTTGAGTTTCTAGCTACCGTGACAGCGCTGTTTCGTCCTTGCCAAGGGACTCTTCAGGACGGCTTTCATGAATCGATAGGTTATTGTGACTGCCTAGAGTTCGATTTACCATCATCCAGTTTGGCACTGCCCAGACCTGGATTCGAACTCTCACCTCCCACCATGTGACTTGTCTTTTCCGTACATGCCAGTACACCTTGTCACACGTTTGATTTTATTTGTCATAAACTGAGTGGATAGTAGGATGATCACAGCTCGCCTTCAACTTGAGGTATTCCCGCTATCATCACATCATCGAAAATAAAACCAGATATAACCAGATATATCATTTGCCCGTTTTCTGATCATGAATAATTTCTTCTAACATTTTGCCCATATTCCTTTATTGGAAGCTTTGCTTACTTAATATAGAAAATATTTCAAAGAATTTCTTTCTGATATTTGGAATTTCTATGCAATATAATTGTAGCGCTATAAAATCTGATGATTATTTTGGAGGTAGGGTACCGAGAGTTCATGCTGGGGTGGTGGGAACCAGGCAATAAACAGTTAGTACCGGGTACTAATTTTGGGTAGTGATCTCACCATTCAAAAAATGACGAAGAGTAAGTTAGTCACGATATGGTTAGTACCCTAATTTGGTACCGAAGCAAATTTAATTATCGAGGAAGCTGTAACTGTGTATTGATACTGTTTTGATTAATCTGAATTGTGAATTAGATCAATAAAATCTTAACGGACCCATAAATGCCGTATAAATTGAATCTTTCTAAACCCCCATCAAAATCTCAACAAGTTATCCAAAACCAAAAAAATACCATAGTGAAAATTGTCAAAATTAATAAAAATCCAGAGCAAACTTCATACATGAAAGGAATGTCTGCGACAAGGATATTCACATTTCCTGTCAATCCAACTTAAAAATCATGAATAATTAATGAAAAAGAGTTCATCCACTCACAACGGTAAATATTTTGACCAACAGCGCCAAATGGGGGAGAAATAAGCAAAAAAAGGAAAATAGGGAAAAAATAAAGAGATTTCTATTGTTTCGCACCCTAAAACAGGGAAGAAATAAAGCAAAATAGCGAAATGGAGGGGAGAAGAAATAAGAACTTTTGGCCAAAATATTTACCGTTGCTTGCATATAATAAGTTACGGTTAGAGATGTGACCAAATGCCTTAGTAAAGAATATACACTCTCTTTTTGCAAGTACAAAATGTAAAGAAAAAACATAAGCGCATTATCTACGAAGAATAAATGCAGAAAAGTGAATATGAGATCGTTTAGATCATTCAGGCTGTTTTCTCAAAGTCAAACAACATTGTAATTTGAGGGAATTGTGAGGCAATAAAGATTAAATCTATTGCCATTGGAATATTTCTGAGGGTTGACTATTGTTCCAGTTTGATAAGAAGGAGATGGAAAATTGTACGACCTAATGACAGAACCTTTCGACAGTTTCCTCTGATATCCTCTTAATGTGGGAGTAGGCAGCATTTTTATTCCATAAAGATATGAAACATACTGGAAAACGTGAAGAATGCTATTGACCTCAGAAAATATAATTCGACTAGTTTCTCCACAAAACTCTAAATATAGTCGTTCTAAGTGATGTAAATGACAACATGAGGTTTCAAATAGAACCAAAATTACATCTATTGAGGTTTATGTAATGAAAGTTCGTTTTATAGGTGAAAAAAATAAAGCATTTCTTTCCATGGAAATTAAAGACGTTTCGAAAAATAAATTGACCGAGAATTGATTGGCGTCATCATGGCCAGCTTAAGAAATCTTTTCAGTGACATATTGAGGCCTTGGGCTTGCCCTGGCGTCATCAGTGTTTGACAAAACTATAGAAATGCATTATAAAAAGACGATTGCTTTATTATTTTGACAAATATGGCTTTTCGATTGATCGAAATAAAACAGTGTTGAGAATTTCTTAGAAACTTTTTTTTCAAATTATTACTTTCGAATTAACCATTTAATTTTGGGACTACCCCAAAGATTCCAACTGTTCCAAATCTTCAATCTTTCATTTTGCACGAACATGATGTTTTTGATAAAACACCTATAATAATTTAATTCGGAATATTTGCTTAACTCGTATGGAAAACCTAGTTCTTCAATTGCTATAAAACATATTGAATTGAAATGTCTAATTTAGTTTATTCTTTGGGCAAAAGGTCAAACCAGTAACTAAAGTTGATTTTCCAGTTATGAATATAGTTGCTTATTAAATAGTTGTTTGTATAGAAAACTCATGTAGCCGTTTTGTTTTTTGAATGTCCGAAACAATCAAAAATAACCAAAACGTATTACTAGTCTTTAAATAAATTTCTGAAAAAAGAGCAAGTGGCTCAGAATGCTCAGTAGCAGAGTGGCAAAAAACCTTTTTCTTCGTGTTACCGAAGTCACTAATTTTCGTGTCTCTTAGATAATTCTTTCTTTGTGCGAGATTCGTTCCCTTCGTGTCAGCGGCGCTGCCGCGGCAAATTTTTATTCCGTAAATGGTAAGATGTAACCTCCGCGGTAAGAAGTAACCTCTACATTGTAAACATTAATAAAAATGCAATGAGCTCTGTTGTCAAAGAAGTTCTTAAATCAATTTGCCAACCTGCTCAGAAGAATTACCTTTTGGCTTCTTTATGTTTTCTTAGAAAATAAAATTGTGTTCCGATTGAGGTAGAATCTCTTATATAATTGACTAGTAATGTGCATTCAAAGCATGATGATCATTTGAGGACAAAAGAACGAAGACTCACACTTCTTGTTTGTTTTATTGCTTCCTGCTTCACAACCACAAGTTTAATTATCCTAGAATCTCTACCTAAAACTGTCCCAAAATAACCTAAATTGACAATGAGGGCTATCTGAGGTGTAAATCAGAAACCCTGTTCAAAAGAGGAAATAGTTAACCATTCATGCTTATGATGATAGCAAATCAAAAAAATATGTACATTGTTGTTCTGTGTTCCGAGGTTTTGAAAAAGTGTGCAACTTTAAACGCACAAATCTTGATTCTTGATCACCAACGTGGCGGATTTAATTGGCATGTCATTGGCTGTCACTATGGCAAATCACATAAAGTGCTCGCTTTTTCGAAACCCTGGATCATGAATATATTGTTGGAATGTATCAGAAGTTTTAAAACTCTTCCAAGTATGCGAAATCATTTTTTCAGATTGCTTGAGAGAAAATGTGACGCTCACCTACAGTTAAATATATTGAACCAAGAGATCAAATTCGTAGAAAAAGTCACGAAGGTGGATGAATAGTCAATTACTCTGAAAAAAATATTTTGATACACATGCGCATAAAGAGCTTTTGCAGGACTCTCTCGACACAACTTCATAAAAATAATAATAATAGAGAGACAAAATGTTAACGAGTCGCTAAAGACAGATTTCTAGATCAACTCTACAAAATTGACAACTTACCCACATTATTGCCAATTTCGTCGGCCATGGATGTGCTGTTTTCCGGCACGTCAGTAAATACGTTTTTATAATCGTGTATGCCGGTGGTATTATCAAAAGTAACCCTAACATGACGAAAGCTGTTTCCCGACTACACAACTCCAAATTCTCGTCGTCGCTACAAACTAACGGCGCTGAATGCGTCGAGTTATAAAAGTATCTCGTGTCAACAAGTTTCAAAACTAGTGACACGACCGACATTTTACTTGCAACGACACATACCAGCGTCAGACAAGCTAATAAGAGCGACAACGTAAATTTAAAAGCCGACAATACTTTTGAAGGTTTCTTATAGCCGTCAAAATATGCGTTACTTTCTTGGTTTTGTACAGTAAAAGTCCGATCAAAATCACGTGACGTACTTTGAGAACACGACAATTGCGAGACTGTTGTTTCTAGAGTACTTGTACTTTCGAAACCAGGATTGTTTGGCGTATCGCCATTTTGTGAGTCGAGTATAAACGCGTTGTTAACATAGCCTTGGGTTTTCGAGCTTCTATCTGACTCGCGCTGCATATTTGTGTGTAAATACGTTACATCGTTGTTACTTGAATCCGACGTATTTCGTTGCAAACCACCGTCACTGCCGATAGCGATATATTGCGATTGATAGTTGTCGGTATGTTGACGTCCATTTTCAACTGGCGATGTCGGTTGTTCTTCTTGACTGTTTGAAGTCACACTTGACGATTCTTCATAGAAATCCGATCGGTTCCAATTCATACCCGATGTGCGTTCCTCGTCAGGAGAGTAATCAAAAGTTGTAAGAGGGTAAGAGGTATTTCTACTCGCAGCTGTTTGTGACATGTCCATGAATCAGCAGATAAAATCTGTTTATTTTCTGATTAATCCCGTAATTATTCCAGAAAACCGTTTTTCAAATCCAACATTTCTGCCTTCGTTTTACATTTGGTTTTCCTTCGTCTTTTCTCTTTTTTCAAAATATTTTTCTCATAGATTACGCCACACCATTCTTGACTCAAAGTCAACTTCACTTAAAAGGGATATGCAATTAACAAAGAGTTCTTATTACGTAAACAGGAAGAATCTGGAGAATGCTCCTCTCATTTTATGGTGCGACCACACGTGATATGAATTGTTTTTGTGTGACGTCATATATAAACATGAAATTAGTGAACAGATATTGTCTTTATTGGATTCTCAAAAAAACCTGTTTTTGTGATTTGTTAGCGCGCTTCTTGGAAAATTCTGGATAGAATATTTTATACCAATCTTCTTGGTTATCCTGAGGAATTAAAGCACTTTCCATTTATTTTGCGAAATTTTTTTTAACAGTTTACGAGGAGTGTATTTACAGGACAAATTAGTCCGCAATAATGAGTAATGAGCATTTTCTTTTCTTGATAATTTACGACACTGATATTCATATCTATAGGTGGAAGGAAGGTCTGGATATAGATCTGATGAGTAAGTCATTTCCTTTAGTTTGTTCTTAGATCTTTCTCAAAATTACTCTAAATTTATCTACGTAGAGATTATTTTGATGATGCGCTCCATTTTCTGAACCCTTAAGATTTACTTTTAGAAAAAGATGTGGTCAGTCGTTTTCTTCATTTTTGTTTTGATTGAATTAAATGAACATGATTCTCTTTGTGTGTCAATATCAGAGGATGTCCATTAAAAAATCGAAATGATCGTTTAAGGAGTTTAAACACATTTAATGTTCCTAATGGGAAATTTGAATTGATCATGAACTCCCACTTGGAATATTCAACAGAACATTGGCATTTATGGATGAACGGTCCATAGCGTTGGTGGTACTACATTCGATTTCAAAAAGCTTTTTAAATGATTGAATTCATACATGGAAACCAGAATATTTCGTCTCTTTATATTTTAACCAGCTTATGGTTGACTGGTTTCTACATAAGTTCAAATATATTTTGAAATATACATTGATTGGGAGATGATAATGAACAGTGACGTGGCGTGTGATACCTGTAACAAGCCTGGACGATCCGTCTTGAACATAATATGCCTTTTGCCACTGGATATAAACTATTTTGAAATTAGAACTGGGAAATAGTTGCGATTGTTTATTAGTCGATCTCAAAACGTTGGTAATTTGTTCCTATTTTTGGCAAGGCAGTCACAATGTTTTTAAAATTTGTTCTTTTTCTCATAGCAGAAAACTGTGTTTTTTTTCATAACTGCTTTTTTATAATCACAATCAAGTATCGAGAAAACAATATTTTTATGTACATACTTATACTTAATTGGGTATAATCACCATGGCACCATATTATAGTACTGAGTACATAGAATATGTGAAATAATCTTCCATTGCATTATTTCAGGACAAGCTTTTCTTTTCAAAAATAGGCAGAAGAAACTCGAGTTTTCGGGTTAAATTTCTTACAAAATTTAAGTTTAAGCTTAATCGTAAACGATTTTAATTGTGAAATAAAATTGAAAATCTACGTTCACAGGATTCTAGATTATATCATCGTGGAAGTTTTATCTATACGAATGAAATAAAATGTACTGAGCTTTTTGAAAAACATTTCAGTGCAATTTTTAACAAACATCTTAGAAAGTATGGTAAAGTAAATTAAACTGTATTTTTTTGATTTTACTTTAAATTAAAAGTATAATGATGTTTCATCACTGACTCCATCGTCGTAAGTTTTTATTAGATTATGGTGGCGTTTAGAAATGGACTGAAGGTAAGGAAGGGTATGCAATTTCAAATGGAACAGTCATACTGCCATGCATAGCATAGCTAATCTGCTGTCTATAGGAGCTCCATCTAGTGTATTGTCAGGTACCAACTGACTACCCAATATTTTTCACATGGCATGGGTTGACCTGACGAACTCACAGCCAAACGATTTCAGAATCACACTTCAATTGTTATTATCTAGCCTGCAATTTCAGAGTAAACTTAAACTACCGCTAAATTGAAATATCATCATCATCATCTTGGATTTTTCTCTTTTCATGTTTTCCAATGTCTTGTTTCGTTTACCAGTCATCTAGCTGCTGGAACTTAATGAGTTTCCATCATCTTCTATTCCTAAAAATCCATTTCCTGGATGTAAACTAAATCATTCCTATAGATTATACTTCAAATTCCGAAACATAAAGGATTCCACAAAAAATTAATACTATCAAGGTGAGTTAACTGTAAAGTAATTCATTTTCATCATGCTCCGCAATGTAAATGTAAACAAAACAAGTTCTAGTGGCAGACGCGTGTTTGCGGTTTGATACCGTCTATTTTGCTGACAGACTTCAAACATTGTTAATACAATTCGCCGGGGACTTTTTGTAAATGTAATATCAATAATATCAATTTGGTTCACTTACTTCTTTATGTCCATAAAGACTTAATGTCCTCTGATAACCGAAAAATCCTAGAACTCACGATTAATTTTATTTACTTATCTGGTACCATCCCACTGTTAGTCCTTGTTTTATCTTTCTTTTGTTTAATTTTTCTTTTAGTTTATGTCCTTCTGTTGTAATCATATTGCTTGTAAATAAAAAAAAAAATAAAATAGACATATTTGTTTTAATATCTTAGTACTTATTTTTCTCTTGTTGTTGCCGTTGCTTTTTCATGTTTTTGTACTAAATTTTATTACGATTCATTTTGATATTATTTCTCTGCGTTTTTGTATTTTTTTACCAAAAAAAAACGGTTATCAGAAAACTATAGCTCAAAACTACTGAACCGGTACAGAATTAAAAAGGAATTTTCATAATTCAAATAACGTAATAAGATCGGAGGCGGTGTTTTGCCGGTATCCGTTATATGGAAGTCAAATCATATATGAGACTTCATGACCCACAATTTTGGTTTTGGATACTAGCCACCAATCGATATCAAAATCTCTTTTAATCAACATTTAGACCAATTATATATATTTATATATTATCCTTACTAATTTTTAATTTCAAAATTTTAATTAAATATAGTCTGGACAAAAATCAATAAGCAAGCAATAAAAACTACAAAAACATGATGACATCAAAATTCGGTGAACTAAGAAGCAACTATAGTGCAGGTATTTGGATATTTTCCCATATGAATAATCAAAATACACTTTTTATATGATTTATAATATTAGCTAATCCAGTTCTAACTTTTCCGTCAAAGATAAGTAACTTCAGTTCTAACTTTTCCGTCAAAGATAAGTAACCAAAACTCAAAGTTTCATAAAGAAAATCGAGTAATCATTTTTTAGCGAAGGTACAGTTTTTTTTTCATATTTCTTAAATAAATCTTATTACTCTTCATTCATTTGAAATCGAGAATAAGAGAAGTTTATTTGTAGATCTGCATTCGATTTGTAGTGGCATAATCTTTGAGAAATATATTTTGATGATGCAATTCAATCTTCACTTAAGTTGAAAATATTAAAGAAAGGTCACATCTGAATATTTACAACCATATATCTATCCATGATGCATTTCTAGAAATTAGTTCAATTATGTTATAAAACCTTTAAAGACAAACGTCATTTGGATATATTTTCTTTAGAGTCATATAAAAAGGTGATTTTTAATCGAAAATTACAAGAAGAGTGCAATGATAATAAAACAAAATCAAAATGTTTCCTGAATTCAACTTTATGCCTATGGCATTCTTACATGGCCCGATATCTTACCGAGAGAAAATTAAGTTGAGCCTTCCCAGGCAAACCTGGAAAAAACTTTTTTAATTTGTGGTCTTCTCTTACCTTTCAAGATTGTGTACGGTACATTTCAACTTGTGCAATTAATTATTGGGGATCTAGGGGCGTTTGTATATTTTAACATTGTGGGCAATATCCTGTCTATTTTTATACTTTTTTGTCTAGAATTTTTAATAGTACACGTGTATGGATTTGGATCTGTACTTCCTGTAAGTTTGAATTAATTAGTCAACCCTTCAAAATTTCATCAAAATAATTTATATATCAAAGTTTGTTTTAACCTCACAACTACTAAACGTTATTTCACATTAAAAAATACGCGTCTTTGGCTTATAATCATTATCTTTAATAATAACTATGATAAGTAATTAAAGTCTGTTTCAGATTCTGTGAGACTTATGACAAAAGTGTCAATATCTTAAGGTTCCTATGATCGTTTCCATCCGGTTTTCGAGAAATGAAAGAAGAAGCAATAAGAAAAAAGATCAGAGAAAATAAAATCGGAAAAATGAGAAAGAAGAAGGCAAAATTGAAGAAGAAAATCAGCAACTTTTTGAAGTAAGAATCTGAGATAGCTAAATCGGTATCAGTTCGAAAGCCCTATCTTACCTGCGTCTATTGATTATAAAAATTAGCAATATTTCAGGAGATGTGACCCTTTTTGTAACACCCTCTACTTTTTTCGAAAGGGAAAAATCCGGGGGTTTCATTAGGATTTTAGTTACTAGAAAACCTTTAGCTTGAATTGATAACCATGGATTACCCATGAATTGTAATAAATTATACTTATAAATTGTACTTAAATTTACTATTTCAAATATTCCTATCGCACGATTAAGTATATTTTGTTTTTGTTTTGTTTTTGATTTCATGACATCGGATTTTTGCTTTTAAAGAAAAGTAGGGGGTGTTACATATAACCAATGGACGCAGGTAAAATAGGGCTTTCGAACCGATACCGATTTAGCTATCCTTATTTATCAAAGTTGCTGATTTTC
>JAUKPT010002501.1:0-11863 GCA_032273505.1 Nanomia bijuga
GTGTGTGTGTGTGTGTGTGTGTGTGTGTGTGTGTGTGTGTGTGTGTGTGTGTGTGTGTGTGTGTGTTTGTGTGTGTGCGTGTGTGTGTGTGTGTACGTTGCCAATAAACTTGGAAGATTTGATATAAAAAACATAGGCCATAGACCATAGACCATAGACAATAAAGAACATAGACCATAGACAATAAAGACCATAGACCATAGACAATAAAGACCATAAACCATAGATGATACTTCCATTATTGTAATGTTTTCTTCCTCTTTCCTTTTCAGGTTGTGTGCAGTGGTAATGGTGAATGTGATTGCGACCAATGCGCATGCAAAGCCGGGTGCAAAGGTGCCTACTGTGAAAAATGCGTCGTAAGTGCTTTTATAGACTACATTAACAACCGAAGCATTCAGACACATATATTTCGGACTTTTAAACTTCGGACAAAAAATCAGATAGCTCGAAATGGTTTATGTTTAATTTCGTTATGTTTGAATTTATTGCTAATCTTTAATTTTCAGGATAAGAAGAAGTATGATGTTCAAGATAAAAGTTATTAGCCTTCGAAATTTTGGACAAACGTCTGTCCGAAATTTAAATTGTAATTAATGTATTTCGTATGACAAAATATTTTAAAACTTTAAATAACTTTAAACATATTTCCTAAGCAAAAGCAACTTAGCAGAAAAGGCTATAAACTAGGATGATTTCGTTCTTGGACATTTCGACTGGCAGTAATTTCCTCATAAATGGACGTACAAAATTCATTACTACAGGTAAAGCTTTCCCTTTATAAAGGGACCTCAGAATGTTGGGTGTTTTTCGAAATTAAGTTGAAGGATAATTATTTGGTTTCGTATAATATTATCTTTATTTTTAGATATTAGTAAAACCTGTCTGTTCGACCGCCAAAGAAGTTAAAATCTTTTTTATCCAGTTTTCATTTTTTTTGATGTGTATATTTGATAGGGACCTCAAAATACCTGTTTACAAAATGAGTACAATCGTCACTATTATTGCTCAGAGAATTGTGAATTTTGACATCAAATCTTTATTCAACATAATTTGTAAACTTTTCCATGTTATAATTACTTGACTAAAACTCCCTTTCTAGCACCACATAATGCAGGGTAATAGGAACGCAGAATGCTTAAGAAATTCACAAAAACTTATCTAGTGAATCCAAAAAACATAATTTTTCTATAGTTTGACTCAAAAATAGAAGCCAGAATACAAAAGAAAACACTGACAATAATTATGGGAAAATTATATCACAATCAAAAACTGTTATGAATTGAAAAAGTCACACAAAAGAAGAACAAAAAGTTACCCCATGTTCAAAACTTCATGTAGAGGAGAAAGAAAGCATAAAAAGTAGAAATCTATGCAGCAATTGCTCACAAATTCATTGATGGCAGTATGGAATTATCCTAAATTCTGGAACCTTTAAAGGCTTGTTCTGAGAAAGTTACAGAAATTTATTTTTTCAAGATATGTTTCGACGTCCTCAGTGAACAATTCTGATAACTTCTTGCAAACTTAAATTTAAACAAGCTTCAAAAATGAGATTTATTTTTGAAATGTTTGCAAGTATTAAAGTGTTTTTGATTTGCTTTAATCCAACGTTCTTCCAAGGAGAAATGTAATATTTTTATTATTTTCTACTTAACACAGTCTGATTTACTACAATTTCCTGTTATTTTGGGTATCTAACAAAAACCTTAGCTTCTTTTTACCTTTATTTGAAAACCTGCATTCTGAGATCTCAATGCATTTTGAGGTCCCTTTACCTGTATATAGTTTAGTAAAGAAAACAGTTGCCATTTAAATCGACCCACCAAACCTAACAATCCATTGAAAACAACTTATTTCTAGCACAACTCTATCTTCATCAGTAAAATACGTTTTGATATATATATATATATTTATGTATACATTCAACTTTTAAACCATTTTTTTATCATAATTGTTGTAAGTTAAGGAGAAAAAATAATGTATATATTAGGTAATGAATCCATGAATCCATACTGACAGGCTGAGGCAAATAGAGTTACAAAGCAAAGAGGAGGGATAGAACTCGAGTGGCCGAGGAGCGGTCTAAGGTGCTACTGATTTATAGTAGTATAGACACATGGAAAGTCTGTGTGGGTTTGAATCCCACCTATATATATATGTTAAAACTTTACTACTATATATATATTATTTAATGTTGTATGAACCTACCTATATATATTTTGAATTTATTGTTTAGTTTCCTTGGATACTGGAGTCAATATTTCTATAATAGATAAACCTTTTCTCTATTGGTATTGGGAGGGATAATTTGGTGTATCAATTCAAATCTTAACATTTTCTTTTATTAACTACTGTTTACTGTGCTGGGATTTAGCTATATGTTAAAAATAACTGTATCATAGTTGTCATGGCGGCGACATGAATTATCTATGAGGCTTTAATAATTTAGACTTCAGTATAGAAGAAATGAAGGTAGAATAATATTTTTCATTTTTTACATCATTAAGTCTCTTTAAAATTGTTTGCTTTTTTTATTTTCAATCTGAAAATAATTGACATCTCATTATTTTATATTATTTTCATTGCATTTCTCTTTACCTTAGAAATTAAAAGAAACACTACAGATAAAATGGTTATACTTTAAAAGTTTAAATACAACCTCAGTATTTCGAGTTAATACTTAAAGAAAGATATGGTATGTATTGTTAATTTTATCTTGATTTTTTTTGAGATATCTTTTCCCATTCAATAATGTATGCATTACAAAGGAGTAAATTCACAGAGAGTATATATATATATAAATAAATATAACCTAGCTAATCTAAACCAAGAATCAAAATAAAGCTGAATAAAGTTTTTGAAAATCAATTATCAAAACATGGTGCAATCTGTTGTCAAAGCCTTACGTTTTATATATTAATAGTCACAGAAATTCCTTCTAGGGGTAAACAGTACTTTTTTTACCTATACTAAAGTTTTTCTGGTGTGGTATACCATGCTTAGACATAATCTGAAGACATTTTTCAATTTCATAAATTTTTCAGGAATTGCACCTCAGATAACCAAAAATCATAAAAATTACCAAAAAATCCAATTTTAGTGAGACATACTTTAAAACATATTTCTCTTCCCTTTTCATCCTCAATTGCCAATTGAGAGCTACAAAGAGTTAAAACAGGCATAGTAGTATGATTTTTGACTAATATTCAAGGTACTTTAGGCTCAGAAATTAGTCAAATTTGGGCCAAAATGTCAGAGATTTTGGCAAAAAACACCAAAATTGCACTTCTTTCTGCAACTCAACTGATCCCTTTGCATCCCAATGGCCATAGGTGGCATCAGATCCAATTCCCAATCCCCAATCATCGTTGATGGCAACAGATAATTAAAACAGACAGGAGTAAAATTTAGACCAATTTTTTGGTAATTTGGATCCTTCAGGGTCAAATTTGGCAAAATGAATTGAAAATTTGACCGATATATAAAATTATGTGGGTTTTGGTAAATTTTTAACATTCTTGGCACCCATTTGACCAATTTCTGACATTTTGGCCCAAATTTGATCAATTTCTGACCTAAAGGACCCAAACTTCCTCAAAATTAGACTTAAATCATACTTCTTTGTCTGTTTTAACTTGATGTTGCCACTAAAATGGCCATAGGGAATGCAAAGAGATCATTTCTTGCGAAATCTCAGACATTTTGGCCTAAATTTGAATAATTTTCTGACCTTAAAGGATCCCAAATACCCTAAAATGGGTATAAAATTATACTCCTATATCTGATATAACCAGATGTTGCCACAACGACCATTGGGGATGCAAAGGTATCATTTGAGTTGCCTAAAGTGCAATTTTGTTTTTTTTATGCATAATCTCTGACATTTTGGCCCAAATATGATCAATTTCTGACCCTAAAAGACCCCAAATACCCTATAATTAGTCTAAAATCATAGTACAATGCCTGTTTTTACTCTTTGTAGCTATCAATGGTAATTGGGGATGAAAAGGGAGGAGTAATATGCCTTTAAGTCTGAGTATGTCTCACCAAAATTTCAGAAAACGGGAATTTTGGGGTGCAATTCCTGAAAAAGCATGGTAATTCAAACCAGAAAAGCTTTAGCAATGGTAATTTTGATGATAGGATTACTTTACCCCCACCCCTACTTCTAGATTTCTTTTGCAAGAACTTACAAATAATCTAGTAAAAGAGTGAAGAGTATTTGCTGTGAAAGTTTTTATAATCCAGTCAAAACAGCTAAATTGTAGACCTTTTGTGAAACAATCTTTCATCGAGGAGGATTTTTTTATGTTTGAAAACAGTCAATATTGCGAAATACATCAATTTCAATTTCAATCGATAGAAAAATATGATTCAAACAAGTCTGAAAGACTAAAGAACAAACATCAAACACCTTTAAAGTCACAGTCGGAAAGATTTTTAATCTGGTCAAGGAGAACGACTGGTATTACCAAAAGTTAAAATCCCATAACCACCTCTTCAATGTCAGAAAATCATGCATACAAGTTGTTTGGTCAAACAATTCATTAAATATATCTGCTAAAAACAAAAACTGGTGTGAATTCATTAAAAGTGAAAAATACAATCAAAAGTTTTCGAATTTAATTTAAAGTCATTCAGATATTTCCAGATTATGTTTTCAAAGTTCCTTCCAATAATTTTATGTATTGTTGAAATTGCTGAAATTATGTTTTTGGGAAAGTTATTTTAGATTTTTCTGATGCTTCTCACACCATATTGTGCTTGATTTATTTTAGTTACTGCGTGATTAAGCCAAGCTAAATTGATCTTGAGATATATGTCACATGGAAGAAAAGTCTATGCTATGCATCGAAAATACCTCATCTCAATGTCCTTATGTTCAATGTCATGTTTAAAATTGATAGCAAATTTAAGAGGATAGTGAAACATAGAATAAATGGTTTGCTAGTCAAGATTTGGAATAATTTTGTAATTCAGAGATTTGTAAAATGTAAAGAAATTTGGTGTTTATATAATACTTTCTGCAATATCATGTGATACAATCAATCGTTTTAAAACTGCTTGGGTAAAAAATTGTTGTGTACTTGTGAGGCAAATCTAAAGATCAACTTAGCTTTGCCTTACTTAAGTTTCTGGGTAAATTTTCATTTCCACTGATAGATATCTTTCGATTCTAAGAGCATTAATTTGAGATGTTTTTTTTTGCATAATTTACTATTATGTTGTTGAAAGTTCAAATTTTTGTATTATTCCCAGAAATTTAACAGATTTTTCAGAGATGTTCTTTGTCTTTCAATTGATACAGGTTATATCACTGTTTTCAGTTAAATCATTTTTAAAGGAAAAGATCACTTTGAATTTCCTAGGATTTGAAATCATATGATTTTCCTCGAGTATCATATGCTTCTATTTTAAGGATTAATGTTATTGTGTCTCCAGCCTGGCCCAACTGTACAAGTTTTGAAAAGATAAAATGCCAAGGATCTCGGCAAAGATCTATAGAAATGATATATGATATATGATATATCGAAATATCAAACATAAACGCTTAATGTGCAAGGAATTATCACTACTGGAGGCAGAAACAAACAAATCTGAATCTCTTAACAATCCTTACAAACTTTTTTTTTGATTTAAATAAAGAGAATGTAAAAAAGAATTATTAGTATTCCCCCATCCTATAATTCCATATAATAAAAAGGGTATATCATAGCATAACAAAGGTTAATAATTACAGAAGCTGGAACAAGAGGTCTAATTTTGTAAAGAACACCTATAGAACGAGAGATCTTTCTATTTAATTCTACAGTGTGATTTTTGAAAGTTAATTTAGAGTCCAATAGGACTCCTAAATTTTTCTAGTTTGAGTTTCACCTATTGCTTTTTTATTTATAAGAATGATGATATGAATCTTTGGTTTATTCATGGGACAAAATAGAAAATTCCATTCCATTGAATCAATTGACATGATCACAAACTTATCAATCTCGATACAGAATTAACTGTACAAGAGGAGTCAAACCAGGTCTAGCCTAATTCAGGAATATGAACGTACAACTTTGAAAGACCTAACATTAAAAACCTGCAATTGTTAATAAAGATCTTTGAAACAAAAATCTAGCTAGTGACCCAATTAAAGCCCTTGAAGTTGAAATTACTGGCCACAATAGAAACAAAATTACCACCAATCCAACTCTCGCAAGAAGCCTTGATCAATTTATTCAGCACTAAGAGTATTTACAACTGCTGCATATAACTCAGCACATGTTTTCAGGAACTAATCTGGGTCTTGCAAAAATCAATTTACCCAAGTATGAAAATCTTTTTGTTGAAAGCGTACATAAATTGTTACACATAAGAGGACATTGCTTGCATCTCCATATATCACTTTTGAGATCTACAGCATCATTCAGAACTACAACACTTTGGATTTAAAGTCTTTCATACTTTGAATCATTTCAAAATTATTTGAACTGATAGGTCTGTAATCACATCTGAAATCACATCCAGTCACAGTCTTCTAAATCGTGCAAATCTAATTTTACTACATAATTAATATAAATTTACCAAGCAGGTCATACACTTGGACACATCTATTCTCATGAGTTTTGAAGCTATGTCGTTCACAATAAGGGAACATCTCAAAAGTTTGTCTGATTTAGACTATGGATAATTGGTTGAATCACAGACTACTAGAATACCAAATGTCTATAAAATCTATAGCAGCTTTTCGATTTTTTTTCTTTTGAATATTATATGTCCGGTGCAAAACTTGGTTCCAGCAGTCATGTAACGGCGCTCCGATACTGTGTCAAAATCTACAAATACACAAGGAACTGCCGGGACAGCGTTACAGGACCACCGGAACCGAGTTTTGAACCCAACTTAAAATATTCGTAAAGAAGAAAAATGTGTTCAGATTTTGCAAAAAAAAGTACAGAAAAAGCTGCTATAGATCAGATTTTATAGACATTTGAAAAGTTGACCTCAAATAATTTTCCCACTGTTTTAACTTTACCCGTCCGGGTATTCTAGTAGTCTGTGGTTGAATATTACATCATGAAGATTTTAATTGGTTTACAACAATTTCACCAATATTTTCAGTTTTAAAAAAAACTTCAAATTGTGACATTTTTAAGAGGATCAATCATGATGACGTAATATTTTACCAATCAATAGACTTAATTAGACAAACTTTCGAGATGATTCCTAACATCTGTAGGTTTTCTTCCATGTTTCTTTTTAATGAATATGTTTGAATATATCAAATCGTTCTCTCATACAACTTAATTCCTGCAACAATAATTTATTCACCATCTTCTGAAAAACTTTCAGGTGGCTTTGTTCTAGAAAACTAAATTCCTTTCAATGAGAATCCACCACAATTCTAGACCATTTCAAGCTTGTAAGCTTTCTCTTCAGATTGCTGAGACTTCAGCTACTTTTGGACATTCTACTTTTGAGTTATCACCAGTTTGTCAGCTAAGTTTGTTGTCATAATTGCCCAAAATCGGTGTACTGTTTGAGAAGCTGCGTAAAGACTATGCGGTTGAATGTGCTTCTTCTACTGTTGAATATATTTTATATTTTATATTATGTAAGAACTATTAAAAGGAGGGTAAACAAATACTCAGGACAGGATGGTGCCCATTTTAATTTTAGGCATGGTCTCACCAAACGATGACCAACACCTACCAAAGATCACTAACACTTTTCAAGGCAGTCTTCTGGCAGTCTGGGTAGTAAAAGTGAAAAGATTAAAATACTGCTCCACTGTCAAACGTAATAGGTAGATGCTTTAGGGACCTGATAATCTGACCTAGCCATTCAAAAACTTCCTCCTCAAAAGTGTCGATCAAAGGTATGGTTCCAAATAAAATCAATTGGCTCATTCCTTCCAAATCTTAATGGAACCAATTCAATGATAATCCAGACTCTGAACGACATGTCATGTGAGACCAATTAAATGTAGTAAGCCATATTATACTCTAATGAACAAGCTCAGTCAAACAACCTGGTAGACCATAGAACCCCATCTGGTAGTTCACACGACTCATTCTAATAGTCATCGCTCTCCTTGGCAAGCAGGGGCTTTCAGTTTTCCCTTTTTGGATTAGGCCCTGTTAAGAATTTTCTTTCTCTCTACCTCTTTTTTTAATTTTTTCTTATTTTTTTTCTCAGTCTCTGTTACTTTTTTTGGGTATCATTAAATTCAGAGGGTCTATTTCAAAAAAATATTATCAATATCAACTTCAGATAAATTACTTAAAAAAGTCATGATGATTAACATATTACTGGTTTCAATTAGTCTTTTTCTCTATATAAAGAAAGTACAAATTTCGCCTAGTAAGTGAATCTTTACTATTTATTTTATATATAAGAAATTATTTTGTAGCGCCTTCCATGCATTGATCCACCTCATGAAACTGAATTTCGCACTGTATTTGTAAATCAAGTCGAACCAGCAAATGAACCTGGAGTTGGGGTCATAACACACAAGCATTATGCTAATAATATTGTTGTCACGTCAAAGGTATGTTATTTGGTTGTTTTAGATTACTAAGTTTATTATTTCAAATCAAAAAAATTTACTGGTAAAACAAATAAAGAAAATTTAAATAGAGCAAGCATAGATGATGCTAGCTGCTATCTCTTAAACCTGTAAATAGTACAGTAAAATTAGCTGAAATAATGAACTGAACTAGAACAAAAATTGCTTTAACTGCTCCAAGCAAGGTTTTTTTCTCTCTTTAGACAAGCATATACCAAAAAAAGTCGAGACCTTGTATCCACATGGAACTTGAGATTCTTAGGGGAGGTATATGTTCTGCAGAAGTTTTTCTTTTTTTTTAGATTTTGATGTTCAAACTTATGCAAAATCGTTTAAATAATTGTTCAAATACTATTGCTTTTTATCATTTATTCATAAAATGGTACTAGTTGAGAGATTTTCTAAATTCCCATTTTTTGATTAATAATTTATTAATTATTCATGTAATTGCAAATGTAAAAATGACAAGAGTTATACTCATAAGACAAACCTTGGGTAAACAAAAAAAAGGTGTAAGTCAAAATTGTATTAAGATATGTTAGGAAAGCATTGGGTGCATCACTCAAGTAAACGTCTTTCTACATGTCTTTATCATGTGATTCAAGATTCAAAATGTTACAAAGCACAAAAAAAGAAAGAAACATACAATAAAAGCAAAAAAATGATGTTTAAACGGCAAGGAAAGACCTCAAATAGCATTACTAATGCTCACATATAAACAAAGAACAAACTAACATAAACATTACAACATTAAAGCTTTCAAAATGATAATAATAAAAAAAGATGAATAAATGAATAAATTAGGAGGACAAATGTATGTCAACTAATCTTTTATATTTTTAACAGTTTTTTTTTAGTTTTTGATAATAAAAAGGAAAAAAAGAGAAAAAAGCAAAATAGAATTAGCATAATGCTAGAAATTCAGGTTTTAGTTTATTGAAGAAAGACTTTTCTGTTTTCGAATTTTTGTAATAATCTTAATAAAGGACAAGGCAGAGCACCATAGGAATATATGTAGTTCTTATTTTTTAGAACAAAGGCAATTTGATCATCAATTAATTGCAAAAATCTATTTTTTGTTTAAGTTTTAACCTATACAGGGGCAGGAAATTGAGTGCGTCATTATTGATCCATGTTATTAAACTCAGATGGCAATTCCATAGTAATGGAGCATATTATTTTTCATTGGGATTATTGAGGAAGTAAAATGTTATGTAAAGTTATGTAATGTTATGTAAAGTTAGATATTGATTTTATTTTGTTCGAGTGAAATTGCTGAACAGGCGTGGCATCGAAGCAAGTTAGTTTCTCAATTCACGCTATAGAGAATTGGACAAGAAAATGCTGTCAGAAATAACTGATCACAATTATGATGATTGGACATTACTTTTATATGGGCAGATTGAATTGGACCCGATGCTGCTGATGCTATATACCATTGTGCATGTTACTCAAACTAATGCAGTGAAAACTAAATTCCAAAAAAATACAATTCAAATAATACCTCAACAAATACGTGGCTGTCCAATTAATACAACATTTGACGTTTCATATGAAATGGTTCACCAATCGTATCCATTGAAGAACTACAAGACAGTATATGGAAACTTTGTTTATGAAAATTAAAGCCACTGAACTGAAACTTTTAGAAGTATTTGATGGTTAAATAAAATAAGTAATGTAAAAGGAAAGCAAATTTTACTATACTACTATACTACAACTATATTAGACTCCTTACGTGGAAAGCGATGTGACAGCATTCCCTTCTTCATCAGAAATAGTTTATCATGTTTCTTGCATGGTAGATTTTGATGAGATTTCTGGTGTGAAGACAAAGTAAGCTTGGCATGATTGACACCAATTTAAGTGTCTGGTAATGCAGTCCAAGACTCACTATTCATGTACTGCATTTGCCAAGGAAGGTTAATGTAGCTTAGTATGGTGGATAATATATCAATGTTACAATTTTCTAATTTTCAAAATTTCCCCCAACCATGGTAGACAATATAAGGGCATTTTGGGACATCTTTTTCCCAACCACGAAGGACAATATAATTGCTTTATGAAACACTTTTAATAAAAAGTTCCAGAATAAAGAATGAGTAGGAAGACATTAAAAAAGTTCTGATTCCTTGATTTCTTCATCACCTTACTGCTTTCTATGAAAATCTCTTTATCACGTTAAAAGTGGCTATTACTTACTGGCACAGAAAACAATATTTTTGGCGTGCTAAATTTTTACTGGTAGAAATACTCTGGCATGCAGCTGCCAGACTCTGCAGACTGGTCTTCTAGTATTCTTGTGAGTTTATCCATCATTCTATCAACATTAATTACGTACCATAAAAATTTTCATCTCATTTTTGTTTTTTGCTAAAGTATCGGATTTTGTTGTGTGTTCTGTGTAATTTCTGTTGAGCTCAAAATTTTCTTGGTAGCATTTCTTTTTTATGGGTTTTTAGACAGCAAAAACAGCCAATTTTTGATTCTGCAATACTATAAAAGTTAAATAATAACTGTATTCTCTTTTGTCAATATTTCCTGAAATTTTTTTTTAAAAAAAAATCTTTTCAATTGACACCATAATAACAAATTTATCTTAAATTCTATGGTAACATTTTTATTTTTGCCTTGCTTTTTCAGTGGCAGGGTGTTAAGTTGTAAAGTGCTGTTAAAGTTCAGAAAGTGGCAAAATTTTCTCTAATCCTCTGTAAGGAAATTTGTAACATAAGAGCATAAATTAACTCTTGCAACAAAAGGATATTTCTTATATCCATATTGTAAGAAAAAAATGATTTTGTGTATCCATCAGTTACTGTGCTGACTTGCCAAAGATAGGGTGAAGAAACTGATGCTTCCACATCGCTTTTCAAAAATTTTATATTTTTCATTTTTTTTCAAAATTTTAATTTTTCATAATTTCTTATTTTTGCTCATTTTTCATGAAATATTTTGAAATTTTTTTGTGCATTTATTTTTATTTCTGAAAATTGGGAAAAAAGTCTAGGAGACTTTTCGTTTGAGTGTATTTTAAGGCACTTAAGAGCTCTTATTTTTTTTAATTTTCTCTCACCATGGTGGCTAATATAAGTATATTTAAAGGAATTTTAGAGTTTTGATTTCTAAAATTTTCTCCAACCATATTGGACTATGTAAGTTAACTATTTTAAATTTTTGGACAATTCTTAAATCATAACGCAAACTATAGCAAAATCAAGTCTATATTTTGCTTTGGGAACACTGCGCATGTCATTGAATCAAAATGAAGAGGTGAAAACACTGAATATTCTGGTCAAATACCTTAAT
>JAUKPT010002502.1:0-13182 GCA_032273505.1 Nanomia bijuga
TAAAAGTACGAAAGGCCCATATTTCCCCCAATAATTTCTCCCAAAATATAAATTCGTCCCCACGTATTCTGGACATGTTTGCAAATACACTGAGCGGCGCGGTTTGATCGCATCTGGTCCCAAAAGGTCCAACTCGATTTTTGTCGGCAAGATGTATGGCTGTGTATAGAGTAGGCTATGTTCCAACATATTTATTAAACACTTGTATGCAGGAACGGAGTGGGGCCATATTTACCCATATTTACCCCCTCCGCGTCAACTCCCCCTTGAAAATTAAAAACCTCCAGTAATAAGCTATTGAAGCCGCCCTTTATTCTTGTGGACATGTAAAAATTGCGCTGCCATTCTGTTACTGCTTACAAGTCATTGCATACGGCCAGCTAAAATATACGGCCTGGAATGTTACAGAGGATGGGTCAATATCTTTTCAACGGCGCAAGATATAACTTTTAACTTCACACAATGATACTTTAACCGGTTAGGGATCTCATGCCAAAAATAAAATTCTTTTTGGGAAAAATAGAGAAAATGTGGACAGTTTCTTTTTTAGCACTAAATATCATTTAACCGATTCACATCTGATTTCCAATTGTCAAGGTGCCGCATACATATTGAGATATCCTATGATCAGTTGCGTACCAAATTATATGAATATACTGTATTTGGTTCTTCTTTTTCATGAGTTTAAAGAGATTTTGAATGAAGAAAAAATTTACAGTTATTAGTCTTGGTTCTTTCTACATATAACAACAATCAGGAAATATCATAAAAATAATTGAGGTAAAAATTATAATAACATAATACATTGATATTTGCTAAGCATTCTAATTGCATTCTGATTCTTATAATTCACGATTTTATACAAAATGCGTGTATTCCAATAAAAAGTTTTCTCATAAATAATCTTTAAAAATTCAGTTGATTACTCCATTACCAATTACCAAAATATCTTTATATACTGTTGTGTAAAAAGAGCGCTAGCTCCGGTACCTTAGTCCTTTAATTTTTGTAAATTAAAATTGATTTTTCATCAATACAAAAAGAACAAAGCAAGATGAGACGATACGGTTTATTAAAAAACTGGACTTATATTATCGCCATATGTATGCAAAATATTGACATTTAGAAATTAGAAATGAAGCGATTTGATGAAATTTAGTGAAAAAAAGAAACTCTCCATATTTTCACTATTTTTCCCCAATTTTTTTTTATTTTTCGCATGAGACCCCTAACCGGTCAAAGGATCATGTGTGTGAAGTTAAAAGTTTATATCTTGCGCAGTTGTCAAGATATTGACCCATCCGCTGTAAGATGCCAGACCGTGTCCTTTAGCTGGCCGTTGTCAGTGCCACTCATTTCTCATTATCTAACCACCACCAACGTCTAGAATTAGTTAGTTCTGGAAGGGTGCACAGTTATAGTGATATCACCATCCACCATGGAGGAGGCTGGGGAGAGTTATGACACGGATGATGAAATGTATACGCATGATGGTGTGCGCTACACGAAGAAAGTATATAAAGGTAAGATGGTATGGGTGAATGTGAATCTGCTTTTCTCTCTGTCTGTCTTTTTGAGACATGTTGTGGCCACTCGTTTTATTCCTTAATTACAGTTAGTGCACGCTCAGTGCATTGGTCTAAATATCTTACTGTAAACGCAAATATTGAATGGTATTAGTTTATATCTCTGCCACCTTTAATATCTGACACATGGTTTCTTCAATAGTGCTACCTTGTTCAAGATCCAATACAGTAGTTTACTGGAATTCACTGCCTTTCATTCATTAACATTCTATTCTAAACTATATTAGTACCTGTTATCAGTTGATTCGAATACTGGATTAGATTTTCATAATTATTAGTGATAGAGATAGTTTTCAATAAACTGTTATAAGAACAGTGTTTGGACTAACTAGAACGAGGGAATAATCTCCCTCCACTACTCTTGCTTAGGGGTCGGTCAAAGTTCGACTATTCCCTGGAATAACGGCCTTGGTCCGTTAGGGGGAGGGGGTCAAAGTGCCAGCCGTTATAAAATGCAAGTAGGAAGTCGTGATCGAACTTTTCAAATTTTACTGTAACCCTAATTGGTAAGATCCCATCAGGTTCAAAGCAGGAAGAAAAATTACATCAGTAAATCTTACCGAATGAATATTCAAAAGTAATCACTAGGAATGACTCAGAAAGCACACTTGTTAAGTAATATATATATAAACGTCTAATATCAAGGTTGGAGGGTGTAGCCCTCCAACCTTGATATTAGACGTTTATATATTGCTTACACAACGACAATAGTCGTAATTTTTCCAGCACTGTAGAAGTTTATTGTAAGAAGATTTGAATTATTAATAATTAATCATTCTTGTGTCGAGTTTTAAAAAAATGCACACGTGAGAGAGATATAAAAAGCACACCTGGTTAGATTGTTCAAAGTTGAACCAATCAGAATCATGCTTACGTGCTCTAACCAATAGACAACGTCGTTGTATCTTGAAGCTGCTTGAGTTAAGATTAACATTATACTATTTATAACATTGTCGTAACTGGTTAGCGTGTTTTTGTCCACTTGCACTCCCTTGCATCTTTTTCGTAACTGTTAGCGTTGTTTTGTTTGGTTATAACATTGTTTTCTTTTAGTATTTTTACTAGGAGTTGTGTAAAGATTAATATTGTTCTAAGGGAAATTCAAGATGACGTATTTTGTATTCTTAGCATAACATTTTTACTTATTTCATCTTGATTACTCTTATAAAGTATATTCTTATATAAAAAAGCGTGTAATTTTTTTCGATCGCAAAATCCATTTGGCGCGAGGTTTCCATTTCGCAAAAATTTTGAGCAATAAAGTAAACTTTAATCATTTTTTCCTTATAATTATACTCCCCGTGCCCCCCACCCCTCAGCGACGTACCTGATCATGTCATAAAGGTCACGTTTGACCATTTATATCGAGTTATTGGCTATTTTTGCTATTTTTTTTATAGAAAGTTGGCTAGATATAAAACACTTTCCAATGATTTGGATGTTCTTATTTTTTGGCTATCTTTCTTATATATACTTTTTTATTGACTACTTTCTTATCAAAAAAACTTGTACTTCAAAGAGTAGAGCGTACCTTGCCAATTTCTTTTCGGCCGTTATCAAATGAAATAATGTCCGCCACAAGTGAATCCTTGTGGTGCATTAAATTAGACAATGGATTCCGTTGAATGTTAAATGTTGTATATGTGTAGCATAATGTTGATCCATCCCCGTTAGAGCTTAATATATTCTGCCTCTCTTCATTGCGAATCCCAAAATGCCAAATTAGTTGCTACCAAATTTATATGATCATTAAGGTTACGAACACAATTTTTTTCTTATTTTTTCTAGTCTCATGGACTAGTATTGGTCTAACAGTTTCATTTGACTTTTCGTCTGCCACCCAGTTCTTACAAAATTGGGTTTTCTTTTGCCGAATCGGTATTGACCCAGACCTTAATACTTGATGGAATTACGAAGTTTTTTCATTATTTTGTGAAAGGCTTCCGTCATTATTCTTTGTGACGTCGCACCGATAACTGGGTGCATTGACGAAGTGACTGGTGACGTCAAATAACTTTTGGTATAAAATGTATTGCAACGTTTCGATTGACGGAGTATCAGGAGTATCGAAAAATCCCTAACTTGCAATAAATTTGAACGAATTTTTGCGAAACATAATGCTCAAATAAAAATGACCGCAATCATGGCATGCTGTCGATACTTTAGTTGTGCTGACTGATCAGTCACCAGTTAAGTGTATGAAAAAGAACGCTGTTCCACGCGAAGACGATATGAAGGTATGGAAATAAACTGAAAATACAGACGACCAACTATAATAAATGACTCTAAAACTGATGCTTCTGATTTTATAAGACTAATTCAATTACAAATGCAATTTCATTTGTCGTGCTGATGGACTAGGTTTCATCCCAACCGATCTTTTATTTTTGATATATTTATTTAAAAAAATCTTTTGATATTATATTTCGTTATATCCCAATTGGGCATCAGTCCTCTGGTTGACACCTACCAGGCGCCTGCCAGAGGCCAACTTGACACATTCGATCCCACTAGTAATTTTGAACGGGTCCAATTAGTACTAAACTATCATAGCACCCGTCACGAGTTTCACTATTTAGTGCCTATTCCAGTGTGTCTATACTGCATGGCTAGTTTCATAGGGGTATAGCATATCGTTTCAAGGTCGGGAAGTCTAAATGTACACAATTTCAAGCACTGAGAGAAAACTGGATTCTATCGATCAACTTGATCGGTCTAAATTCATTTTAATCGGAAAAAGGGTGGTTCCGTTCAGTATGATCAGTACCTTGATTAGCCCTGCATATCATGCGGAGGTGAAATATTTTTGTAGGATTGGATTACTCGACAGGATATTGAGATCAGACTCACGAAACAACACTTCAATACAACACAACAGATTCAATAAAACTGTCTGAAGATTCATTTTTCAACGCAATATCTTTTATTTGCGCTTCGAGTGTGTTTCAGGTTGTGGGTCCACAGTTGGATAGCGTTTACACAAGCCTAACCATCCCGTCGTCTTCTTTTTGAGAATCCCTTTGGTGACGAGACTTTAGAATGTGCTCTCGACGAATTCGGCTTCTTCAGCGCTCTTCAGCCATGTCATCGAAGTCGCTCGTGTCAATTTTCTTTACGCATGCAATCGAATATGGTCGAATCTAGAAACGTTATCGGTCGCAAAAAGATTTCGAGACGATTCATCGCGCATAGATCGATAAATTGCGCCACAAATACACCGATTTTCAACGGGATTCCGATTTTACGGCCAGAAACGCTCGTCATTTCAGCATTTTGCCTGAGCAGCAAGCAATATGCTTCGCACAAATGTAAATCATAATCTTGGAGTTTTGCAGGATTACAATATTTTAAACGATACGACACGGTTTGCCAACAGGACTAAAAATCGCGCAGGGTTCGGGGAATCTTCTTCTGCGATTTATAGCTCTGCAGAGCGAACGTTTCTGATATTGTTATAAAATACACGGGAATAACTGACACGATTTCCCATGGAAAATATCATTTTTCCCAGGCTGTAATCTTCTAATTAACTTGAATTGAACGTAATCAATGATATCTATGGTGTACAGTGAAATATAATTTTTGATTTGAACCATACTGACCATCAATGAACCCTCCACCTCATCAATTTTTCATAAGATTTGTGTATAAGTACGGGGGTTGGGCAGAGAGATGTTTTCCTCGTTAATTATTAATGGTAACTTTACCGCACGATGATTGTTAAGAATTGTTCATTTTTAAGAACTAGACAGTTGACTCTACTTAGTTGCTCTTAACAGTCATTACACATTAAAGACGAAATTTTGATTAGTCCGAAGATCTTTTTTCGTTCTTCTTTATAAAGGAAGAGATTAAATTTAGATTTTGGGGTCAAGAATCGGATCATATAAAGATTAAGATTCATCTATTGATTAATTCAGGATTAAAGCATGGCGCCACGTGCAAGGTAAGAGTGTTTCATTTCTTGATTATGAGTGAAGAAATGTTATCATATTTTTAACAGAAAATGTCTGTTAAGAATTTACCCTCGCCCCCTCACCCACTCGGAGAAGAAATGTTAGGTTCACTGAAGTATTATGGGCATTGGAGAGCTACATTTTTTAACAGATTATGCTCGACCCCCACCTCCTAAACTGACATTTTCTGAAATATATCTTCATGGTTATGAGAGACAGAATAATTAGGTTTTTAGTTCAATCATTTGATGCAACTGCATTCCCTTGTACCAGTCTGGGCTGGATGACACCACGAGTAGACTGATGGACGAGCTGATGATTAATAAAGGGACTTGAGCACAATGGTTAATATTTTGACCAATAGCAGAATTTGGAAAACAGGGAAGAAATAAGCGATTTCTATTGTTTCGCGGGATGGGGGACGCGGATGGTAGAGATGAGTGTTATCAGAAACGATGCAGTAAAAAAATGCACTCGAATCAAACTCTTAGCGAGGGCATGATAACTATCGTTAGGCAATGCAGACGGGTCGACCCATGCTATGTGAGGGAAATTGGGTAGTCAGTTGGTAGATGACGCAACACTAGATGTGACTTAATCCATTGCTTCGACAAGCACGTAAAGAGCTTGTACATGGCTGTTCCATCAGAAGTGTACACCATAAACCAATAACCATTAATCACCAGTGCTTGAGCAACTCCAGCCTAAGAGAAATCCTGGGTAGGGAAATAAAGTAATTTAATGTAAAGTGAGGGTCATAAGATCATAAAATCTTTAGAGAGTATTATCAGATTAATTTTATTTGATGTGTGTGTACATTATACTATGCTTCGGTGAATTTAGAATTTAATAGCTTTTATTTAGTTGCTCGTATACCCTCGTAGACGGTCTAAGTGAATGCATCAAAGCCAGTATTTTACAAGTTACTAGATTAATCATCAGGATCTATTTCGAAAAACTCTTTTAACATCAACAATTGAAATATGATTAAAATCTCTTTTATTTGAAGAGCATTTTCTATAGGACCGTTGAATGCACGATTTCCCCTATTCCCCCTGGCTGTTAACAGGAAAAAACTGGAAAAAATTACCGATTCAATACATTTGTTCCTTATGCAACACTTTAAGAGACACGACTTTACCACTCCCCCCTTAACAAACGAAGTCTGCTACGGATTAGATTTATTGACAACCCCTAAAGAAACCAGGTAGAAGTTTATGGATTTGTGGAATCTCTACTATTTCCTCTTCAATCTGTTTGTTCCGACGAGTAATAACATTCATGAGATATCAATTTTTCAATATAAAGTTGCTGTTTTCATTAATGAACTTGGCGAACTCTACTACAGACCATGTAACTATGCAAGCAAAATCAAGTTTCTCACTTTCTGACTGGGACTGAATTTTGATATTTCATGGAAACTAAAGTCATAGAAAATGGAGTTATCTAAGCCATTTGGGAAAAGCATTACCTCATTAGTGTTGGAAATAATGACCATTTGTTTGTCACCAAATCACTGATTTTAGCGGAAAGTAGAACAAGTTTTTATTTTCAGTTCTGTTTTATCAAAAGGATTCGACTGGGCTCGTTTATCAAAGTTGCATAGCCTGTGGTAGATATCGCCATGACACACACTTATCTTCCTTATTTGGAACTCAGTGAGAAATGAATTGGCACCCGGCAAAGCGTTGTACAACTTGTATAATCAGTTATGCAAAAGACCTGTCCATGTAATAAAAAATTAACAACATTTAAAAAGGAGTATTCAAAAATATATATTGAAATTTGAAACAAGAATTATTGTTGAACTATATTTTTAAAGTAGGGCATTGCGTTTAAGAGATTTTCGCGATTCTTTTCAACCTTTTACGCAATAAATTATCCAGTTGGCTCTTGATTGAATTAAATTCATTCTTACCCCATCTTGAGAGACCCTCCTACACCAGACCTCATCCTTTAGAAGAATATCTTCGAAATATATGTGTGCACTAAAGGTTGAAATCACAGGGCCAGAAACGCAACATCCAGGACAAAAGACGAGTCTGTTGACTTTATAATTTCAATTTGTGTACCGGTCAACAATACATAATCCACGGTTTTATCTATAATTAGGGTTTCTGACGGGATTGACGCGATACGTCCAACTTCCAGAAGCAGAAAATCTTTGAAGTTGCTGCCATAAGGATTTTTTGTCGTTGTTCAAGGGTGTTTAATGGTCGGTATAACCGGAGTTTTTAAAACGTCTGTTAGAAATAGGAATTGTCACCATAAGTGTCAAAAAGCGACAAATATCAAATGAGATATGATAATTCTCACACAAATCAAATCTTTAATAACCCTAGTCCCAGGCAAACCTTTCCTTCTGCGAATGGAAAAACAGTGGAATCGTGTTTATCCTGATTCATTCCGTGAGATCTTGAGATTTGTCTTTGCTTACAGCGATCGCCATCGCAGTATGACACACTTTCTACTTCTGGGGTCCAACTTAGTGGGGGTCGCACTTATTCGTTGTATACAAGGTATTTTCAAGTAAATTGATATTAAATGTCAATACGCATGTCCATATTATTTTTTGGAGTTTTCAGAATTTGCCAATAATCTTCTTTAAAATGCAAAAAGACTTATTTTAGAGACACACACCCATATTTTACTTTGTCAAAATCATCGACAGTGCAATACACCTTTACACAATTTCACAAACATTCTGTGCGCGCATCTTACACAATAGTCAATACATTAAAAAAAGACTACGTCATTTTCGTAGGTAAACAACCTAGTTGTTTACCACTGAAATATATTCTGTAAAAGATCATAATTTTTAATCGATGAAAATTGATAGGTAGTATTTATAAATTGTAAAAAATATTATGAGTTTTTTAATAATGATTATTTAAATCAAGAGAAACTAATGATTTGATAAAGATCATGCATTTTTTACATAGTTTCTCAAATTCATTCAGATCATATCAAAACTTTTGTTTACGATAGGTAAAAAGTGGTATGTTTACCTACGTAATATGATATAAGTTATACATTGAATAAACTTTGGTGAAAAAAGATGTGAAATTGTACTTATATCATTTACCAAGAACAATACAAGTACGAAAGATGCACCTAATGAATTTCAGTCTTCTTATCAATAGCATTATATACTTCTTTTAAGACCACATTCTTTACGCAACGTAACTCCCTAAATTTAAACCAATCAGAATTTACCACAAATTACTTCCATTTATCATATGAAGATTAGTAATATTAAATCACGTGTATCTCACATTACATATTTCTTAATAATGCCCCTTCATTTAAAAGCATATCAAATACTACCTCTACCAGCATGTATGGCTATTCCCCAAATTTCAACCAATCAAATGTAAGCATTACAATTAGTTGTTACATAAAATCACAAGGTACATTTAAATATAGTTAAGACACGTTGTTGGGTTAACCATTTCATTTAATCACGCAGTCATCGATCATACCCGATATAAATCAACACACATTAACCACAATTGTCAATTACACTCAAAAAACGATGCCACGCTTCTATAATACGCCACAACGTTTCGTCCACATTTTTTACATGATTTGATTTTCGATTTTTGATTGACATGTGTGAATGAAACGTCAATCAAATTGCGTCTTTTAGGTGGAGATTGATGTCATCCTCTTAATGACGAGTATTCATTCAAAAGGGTGGTCATTACAATCAAAAGATTAAATCTGGTTACTATGCAGTTGCCAAACACAAATATTATACAAATGCATTCTGCTGATTTAGTCGATTTGCGGCTAGCCCTTTTTTTAATACAAAATGGCTAGCTGTGTTTTTGTTGTTTTGTTTTTTTATGTGGCTAAATCACTCTTAAAAACTTTCACAAAACCGCTTGTTGCCTTGTAAGGCGGTACCATCTTTAAAACACCATAGCAATATCAAGTCCTATTTGTATTCTGATGTCAGCTTTTTTTGTTTGCATTACAATATGCGTAAGAAAAGGGACTGGAAACTAATTGATCATTTTCAGATATGATTTGATAGGCGGCATTCTGAACTATGTCGTATTCGAATCAGGTTTAACCATAAAACAGTGAGGGAGGTATAGAGGGTGGATTAATCAGCATTGTTGAGTCATCACATTATTATTCGTCGTGTGATTGACAATTAAATAAGAAAAATGATTTTTCGATGATTTTAATTTTTCATTAAATCATATCATTGTTTGATGTTTGTTGTACTGTAGTAAAAGAAAGAAAAAGAAAATGGAATTATGAAAAAGAAGTAAATCTTTGCGGATATTTTCTTTAAAATCTAAATTATTTATATTTTCAATCCGGAGTTCTTATTTTGACTTAAATTATGAAAATGAAATAATAATAATAATAATAATAATAATAATAATAATAAGAATAATAATAATAATAATTATAATACTAATAATAATAATAATAATAGATGGACTACATATTTTAATGTGTTTCAGTTATGTGGAATTCTTTACTCAGAACGTTTACAGGAAACAATAAGAATAATGATGATGGTAAGATAATGCTCTTTCAATTAAGCTTCATCATTGGCGAAGGCTTTAGGGATTGTCGTCAAATTTAATCTTTTGATTGGTTGAAAATTACACTATCAAGTTTCTGATTTTTTCTTTTTTCTCTTACTATTTATAATTTTCATCCATCTACATGACATTCCCGATAGAGGCAGTATATATTAATTTCTTCTAACGGGGATGGATCAATATTTAACGCACCATAAGGGATCACTTGTGGCGGGCATTATTTCAGTGATTGATTTGATTAAATGCGCCGAAAAAAGTTTTAAGCGTTGACAAACGTTTTATAATTTTTTATTGTAACAAAACATCAAGTTGTGGCATTTCCAATCGAATCAATGAGCTTCCTTATCAATCAAATGACTAAAATAGCCAAAATTTGGCGATGCTTCTTTATGTTATATAAATCCACCACATTAGCTTTAGAGAATAGTGAAGATGTTTTGGAATTGCAGCCGAATCTCACCGCCCGAATTCCAAGGGTAAGTGTGGTTTGGCTGTAAGATTAATAACAATCTAAGAACTACTATTCAAATAAATATCTCAAACCAATCTTAATTTATTGTCATTTGTTTAATTCATTTTCTATTTACATTTCTGTAGGTACATCACAGATTTTCATGGACACCAAAAATAGCGATTCTGATGAAAATAGCCATGAAAATTGTGATGCGTTAGCAAAAGCTGTAAACGACCACAAATCATCACCTTCATCGAGTGCTGAGAAAGACAAGATCGACTCGCTTTCGTTGATGATCGAAAAGATACTGAACGGGAAGCAGCAACAGCATCAGGTAAAAATCTGATATTATCTTTATTTTGTTTTAAACGCTCAGTTTAACAGGGGCGCTGTAATGAGGTACGCTGAATGAATATTTTGAATAAGGACGTCTTCGCCAGAAAAAAGAGCCTCTTTTGTTTGAAACGTCCTGTGGCAAGATGGTAGAGTGCTCGCCTTCTGTTCGCCTGAACATGGGTTAAAAGTCCGGCAAGGTCAGTCCAAAGACTTGAAAAAAAGTTGTGCCTACCCCTACCTTCGGGTAGCAGCATTCGGATCGCCCTCGATATTATTAATTGAAACTCGAAAATATGTTGATAATCCAAGTGATGGTGCCTTATTTCTATCTGCCGTATATGATATATAATACCTGTAGGAGACATAAGTACTGCTTGAGGAGGAGGTTTCTGACTCATATACCATTAAGAAGTCATAAAATTAAATTAAAATACCGCATGCCTCATAGAACCAGAACCGCTAAACTATTAATCAATTTT
Organism: Nanomia bijuga; assembly: GCA_032273505.1. Classification (NCBI taxonomy): domain Eukaryota; kingdom Metazoa; phylum Cnidaria; class Hydrozoa; order Siphonophorae; family Agalmatidae; genus Nanomia; species Nanomia bijuga. The sequence goes on from JAUKPT010002502.1 coordinate 11,377, forward strand.
ATTTGGCCTTATAGGTACATTCTTTATATAATTGGTTGAAAATTACATCATTAAGATTCTGATTTGTGCACTAAATCTATCACGAGTTTTAGTTCTAACGAAACATCAAGTGATGACATGATGTAAATTTCAACCAATCAAATTGCAAATTTATCCATCTTTGTCAGAAAGTTAACATTCATATGAAGCTGATTGTTCGGGTCATAAAAAAGCGCGGTATCAAAAGCAAAGAAAAGACGGAATACCATGTGTTTCCTATTTATTTGAGTGAATTTAGAATAAAAGGGGTCCTAAAATAGAACACAATTTGCACAATTTGATCGTATATAAAAAGAACCTATTTATGACGTATTTTTAGTTTTCTTTGTTTAGTATAATCCTAACCTCGTCCTCAGCACAACGGGCACGAGTTTGAGTATAATGCCATTTTGCTTACGTTCTAAAAGAGAGACTTTGCCTTATTGTTGGCTTTGAGGTAACAAAAGCAGCATAATTTAAATCATCATGATTTCTTTAATTTTCTAATTAGAATTTATTAGTGCGGGAACCAATATTCCCATTCAAAATTCATGAATTTTTTGAGTTTTACTGACTTTGCAAGGATTCGTCGATAAACTCAACCTGTAGTTTATAACAGATTTCCGTATATCCAGGGGGGGAGGGGGTAATGAAATGCCAGTCAAAAACAATTGAAATGAAAATAAAATACATTTTAGTCTCAAAAATAAATGTTATCTTATTTTCTCCTTCTCATTCTTTTCTTCCAGCAACAACACACGCTCAAGATAAAAGAAACAACGTTATCCGTGTCTAGCAGTGAAAGTGTCGAAAAATGTTCGACAAGCAGCTCGACAGATGAACAAAGTTCGACAGATTCCACGCCACGACGTGTTTTAAAGACATCAAGAATGAAACCACTACACAGCAGTTCCGACGAGAACGAGTATCTAGATCACATTACAGAAGACTCAGTCTACGAGTCGGAATATAATGATGAATCATCGTCATCGATCGCTGATGTCGGACTTGTCATGCATTCAAATGACGACGAAGAAGCAACGTCGGGAAGCTCTTTGGAACAAAACGACGCCAATTTTGGGCATCCACATGAATTCGATGAAAAGGCACGGCTCTCATTGGGAGGAACGAAAGAATCTTATTCGTCAAGGGAAGGATGTACTTATGAATCTCTTCCAGAAGATAACGAAGATTCAGCCTTTCTGTCAGGAGAAGATAAGATCGATAAATCATTTTCACATTCCTCTCCACAACATAGTGAAGGAGTTTTCTTGACAGAGGAACGCGGTGACACAGTGTACTTTCCTCACGATGACGAAGATTACGATGAAAATGACGCTGATAAATTCCGTGACGTTAACGAAGACGACGAGTATGATAATAACGGTGCTGACGGCATTGTTACAAATCACGACGATGACGAAGATTTTGTGTCGTCACTTGATGAAGACGAAGAAGAAGAAGAAGAAGAAGAAGAGGAAGAATATGTGTCATCGATTTCAACAAATTATTCCGACGATCGGTTTGTGAGTGTCGAGGAAGAACTAAGTTCCGGACAACTTAACGGCGTAGACGAAGAAGGAAAAACGCATGAAGATTGTAGCGATACTTTCGACAATATATCGATTTTCACACGTGACGATATATTTCGACGTGAAAACTCAATTATCGAGGATTCGTTGGCGTCAACAAAAGAACGTCAAAGCTCGCCAATGACACATCGGCTTTCACCTGTTGCACAATCGTATGAAAATACAACAACGACGGGTAGCAGTGGAAGTTCGGCAG
>JAUKPT010002503.1:0-13182 GCA_032273505.1 Nanomia bijuga
TGGAAATCTTAACTTATTCTTCAAAGGAAATACTAGCTTCATGATTTCAGGAGAGATATTGTTAGCAACTTTGTACATGGCAAGTGTTTGGATATTACGTTCATGTATCGTAAAAGAATTGTCCTTCTCTAAAAGTTCTTGTATAATAAACGAAGTGCTTTTTCTATTATTTAATGAACGACTGTAAAACATCCATACTAAAGATCAGTATCCAAAATGAGGAGTAATAAAAATGTTCATAATTATTTTTCTTTGTTTAAAAGTCATATAATTACTTATTCTTGCAAGAGCATGTAACTTACTACTTCCTTTTTGCAGAGATCTGTAACATGGTCATTGAATGTTGAAGGTACCCTGACAGCCCGAACGCGATGCAATTAGAGCAATTTTTTTGCTCAAAATCGACCAGACAAACAGGGAAAAATGAGGACTATTCTAGTGATTTTCTGCTTAAACAACGAAGAATTTACCAATAATACAACAAATCAACCTCACATATTATATTTCTTTATCAATTCTGTAATCTTTTTTAATGTCTTTTCTATCCTTCTCGAAGCCCTGCCTTTTCTGATGAGCCTAAAGCTGCGAAATTTCGTTTGTTTATGTAGATTCGAGTGACCTAGGTCATCTTTGGCACACTACCGTCTTAAGTTCAGCTTTTTAACATCGACTTTGTCTATTTCAAGATGTTCGCAGTAAAAAAAACTGGTGATAACCCAACCCAGGGTTACAACTTCTATTTTTGATTGGCCGGGAAAAGCCAAATTTCAATTGGCAAATACGAATTTTCTTTGAAGTGACATCCGGCGAAAATGTAACTGATAAACTCATAGTAGAAAAAACATACATGAACAAGAATCTTCAGGCCGACAAACAGTGAATCGCAATAAATCTTGCTTGTGCGGCTGGCGAACTCCTGTCAACCTAGGAATGTACTTTCATATGTACCTATTAATTCTAAAACATTACTCGCCCTTCACAAACATTCTACCCGCTTCCGATTCATCACAGATGTGTGAAACAAATCATAATTAGATCATGATAAAAGCAACAAACGATTTGTCGATAAGTTTTTGGCAATTTTACATCTAGATATGATTGATCTCATTAGATGTTTCGTTGATTTCCCATAAAGATGTTAACGAAATTAATTTGACAGTTTAGATACAGTGTTGTCAAGTTCTAAGGGACGGTATACACTGTCTAATTATTTGAATGCATTGAAACTTATCAGCAACTGTGTTGATTTCTGTTTTTGAAAGCACGTATGTGCTGCTCATTACAAAGAAATCAACTGATTGTCGACGACAAATGATATTTAACTCTTGACACATAGTTAATATTAACAAATTGTCGAAGATACACACTCTTTCTGTGGAATATCTGGGTTCAAGATGAGGTTAAACATTTTAGACAAAAGCCTGGAATATTTGTTTTCATGTGTTTCCAGTGCATCAATTTTTTAAGTTTCCCACTGCTTAGGGTTATCAATTGTGAAGACAGATCTGCCATTGTTGCTCTTGGCCCTCTAAACTGAGTATCTAAGAGTTACGAATCATGACAATCAGAAAGCTCCAATAATTTGCAAAATTCAATGTATTGTCACTTTACTTGTACTCATTTATCTGTAAATGTTCCTATTTTGACAAGCTAACTCATCTTATCGAGGCTCCCAAACAACTCAATCTGAATCATGCATTTATGTAATTTTTCTACATTACTGAAATTAATTTAATCTTGTTTTTATCTTATTTTTCTCCCCATTGCAGACCTTACGACTAATCAAAAATCAAAATGTCGAATTTTATGTTAAGGTGTGCCACTTAGCTATCATTCATGATCTATTCGATGAGAACATTTTTAAAATGATCTTGAAAGTGCCTTAAAAAGTGTTTTCATAATTTGGATCCTTTTGATTTTTAGAAATGTTTGGCTCTGTTCTTTTTTAACTCTTCTTGCTCGTTTATCCTTAAAAATAAATGTTCCTACTTTGACAAACTAACTCATCTTGATCAAGAATAAAAAAAAATCAATCTGAAGCATGCAATTGCGTAACTCATCCGTACTAATACTATACTGAAATTGATCTAATCTTGTTATCACTTTTAATTTCTTCCCATTTAAGAGATTACCACTAACCACATAATTCAAAACATTGTTGGAATTATCATGAAAGTTCTTTAGAACCTCAAGCTTTAGAAATACATCTAGACATGTTTTTTTGTTCATGTATACTTCCCTTCTCATATTCCCTAAAAAGGCATTGTTTCTTTTTTACTGTTTAACAGGGGCATTGCTTGGTCAAACTTATTGAGGAGACATCGCAGCGGCAGCGAAGTCCCTTTTGTTATACTCTAAGGCAGTTCTACCAGTCCTGTAGCAATTTGGGAAGCATGTGGACATTGCACTCCTGTCAAAGATATTTCAGGGGCAATGCCCTCTTATCAAAAATAGATTTCTAGCATTTAATCAAATTTGATAGAAATTTTGTGCAGAAAATGTAATTTTTGACCCTTTATGACCGTTCATAATCCATAATTTTACGGGGGCTGTTCCCCTCGACTCCTCTCACGACTTAGAAGCACCAACAAAAAAATTGATTCCCCCTCCCTTTTAGTTTTTGTCTAGCTACAGGCCTAAGTTCTACCCGGTCCAATTATTAACTATAGTAAGCCTTTTATCAAAATATCGAATTTTATGAAGGTGTGTTACTCCTCTATAATCTATTTGTCAAAATTACTTCACCTTCCTCATGTTTACTTACAACTAAGGTGTTAGATGCCATCTCCTTCAATGCCCATCCCTATTATATTGATATATTGACTTATTGTTGGATAAATATCGACTTTGCTTGTGAACATAAATATCAGACATGATTTAGTTCATTGTTTACACTCGGTAACCACAACAATGATCTTTATTTGATAAAGAGAATCCAAATTTATAAATGGCGACGGAAAAAGTGTAGTTTTGATAAACCGCAGAAATCTTGTTGAAAGACAAAATAAGATTTACACTTGTTATTGTTAAGATAAACGCCCATGAGAAAAACCTCAGTAATAAGCATTTAGCATTTAACCTCGTACATGTGTCAGAGTCATCTATAACGAATGAAAGTCCCCGATCAACCAAGATCAATTTCTCTCGATTAAAATGGATTTTCTGAAATAACTGAGCAGACTTAGCTAAGGGTTGTGTCCTAAATACGACTAAAATTTTATTTGCTAAAATTTGCATCAAAATCCTGATTGATTAAAATTATGTTTTTTGATTTGATTTGATTTGATTCGATTTGATTTACTCTAATGCATACTGGAGGACAAGGTTCTCGTATTAAAACTAAGAATTAAATTCCCATACCCATCAGAAAAACAGTGGCGATTCTACGGGGGCATGAGGGGGCGGTTGCCCCCCCTGGATTTTCCCTTGCCCCTGCTTTGCCCCAAACCCCCCCCGAGAATTTTTTCTTTCTGAATCTTTTCATATATTAGAAAAAATAGATTAGTTTTTCTTTTCCATCTTTTAAAATGTTTTCATTACTAAAGACTCTCTCCACAACACATACTCAATAGCTGATGTAATAGTAGAAATTTCCCATTGTTATACGAATATTTCCCTCCTTCAAATAACTTTCAAGAGGCTTGATCTAGCCAATTTAGAGTGGCCGATTTCTTGAGCGTCGGCGCCAACCATGCTCGCTCCTCATTCGTTACAACATTAAATTTTCTTAGCCCCCTCACAACATTAAGGCTAGCTGCGCACTTTAGTTATGTATTGATATATTGCTTTTTATAATTGTACAAATTTAATGCTCTCTCGTTTAAATAAATATTTCTTACCCTATAAAAGGAGTCGTTCGATATGACTAAAATGACTTCTTAAAATAATATAATCATTCAATCGCGCGCGGTGTCAGACAACGCAGTGAATGATTTTGGGCCTACCATTCCACTGAGACAAACCCAATCAAACAGCAAATTTTACTTATCATTTATAGGCAATTCCCTACAAATCTTTTAACAGTTGGATTAATTTTAGATGTACTTCGAAGAGTACAGTCCCTCCACTAAATATTATATACCATTTTACCATCTAGTTGCGCGGGAAATGGGGGTCTTATAACTGCTCAATTTGGCTCTTTTTATTAGTATCTTTTTATTAGGTCTTAAATTTGAAAAATATGTTGACCTTTTGATGATAATGGAATTCACCAAACATCGTTTTAATATATGTTTTGTAATTATTGAAGCTGTTCTTATGGAACAATTGCTTACTTTTTTCTATGTACTGTAGAATGTAATTAATTGTTATCTACGTGCTAATCGAAAGAAAAGTGTGTGACACGGTATTCAAAACGAAAATAAAGAAGAATTTTGATTTTGACCCCCGGTTTAAGATTTATGGTAAATCAGCGCTTTAAAAAATGCTCCATTGTCAAAAAAATCGAAACTTGTAGCAACTCTGTCTGCACGAAGTTGATGACAATAACAATAAAATATTACAAAATTTTAATGTAGGTACCGTAAGACAAAATCGTGCAGTTTTAAGATATATAATTGAACAACTATGGGATTTGTAATTATCTTTACTGCTATATAATGATTCACAACTTACGTTTCTCCGTGCATAGTTAGATAGCGCAAATTCCTACATGCACATTTCAAATTCTAACACATTTACGCATTTCAATATGTGGAGATCACGGACGACCTTACATTGATAACCCTTAGTTCTCCTCGACTTAGCGTTGGTACACCATCAACCATGGCCTTAGATCAGTAAGCCATGCATCAACTTGAATCGCTAATTACTTATCACTTACCATAGCCTACTCTATACACGGCCCTACATCTTGCCGACAAAAAATCGAGTTGGGTGCTTTGGGACCAATTGCGATCAAACCACGCTGTTCAGTGCATTTACAAGAATGTCCAAAATACGTGGGGACGAATTTATCTTTTGGGAGAAATATTAAGGGAAATTTGGTCCTTTCGTACTTTTTGCTATCAGAGTCAATAAGTCATTCGCTTTTATATTTTTGGTATTTTTATAGTGGTGAATCTGGAGCTGGAAAGACTGAAAACACGAAGAAAGTTATCCAATATATTGCTAAAGTTGCAGGTGTCGAGAAATCGAAGAGAGAGGTAAGGTTCTTCCTTATCAATTCCAGGCTGTGATTTAGGCGCCTGACATCTGACATTGAAGTTGAATGTATGCCAGGCAACAGAAGTTTGGTGTCGGACAAGATGTATAGCAATGAATTTAGTTCACAAAATGTATTTATCAATACAAATAGATGATAAATTTTCCGAAAATTTATAAGAACTATTTCGCAACTTGTCGTCATTATGAGTGTGAAGGTTATGCTAGTTGCAGCTGGGGCGGAGCCCCGAAACTTTTTGAGCAAAGATTATATTCCATAATCAATGCAATTTCGAGCCAGCTTTTTTGTAATTTAAAATCTTCTGTCGAGCCGACTAAACAAGGATTTGAGTTTAGTCGGCTTTAGCCAGAGCTGGACGGTTATTTCTATTTCAACCTCTGACTAGAGATGATAGCAAGGCATGGGCTAGATTTCTCCAGAATATCTTTTATTTTGAGTTATCACCTTTTTACCTAATCTTCTGTGCATATTCTAGAGGCAGCTTGACTTGGGCATTGCTTAAATTTAACTTTTCTTTTCTTAAATGTAAGACATTCAAATACATATCGTGATAATATCATTTTCATTTCTTTAGGTAGCTCAAGAAGGTCGTCTGAAAGGAGATCTTGATGAACAAGTCGTCGAAGCCAATCCCCTTCTCGAAGCTTTCGGTAATGCAAAAACTACAAGAAACAACAACTCCTCTCGATTCGTAAGTATAAATTAAACCAAAGAAAAATATAGCTTTGTTTCTTGCGGACCGGCTGAGTGAGAATTCTTTTTTATATCACCCTTCCACATGAAATGTCGTGTAACGTACGAGGGAATGGTAATTTTATTTCTTCACATTTAAAAAAAACACAACACTTTTGCAGCCGCCCGGTGCGCTGGAAAGTACGCAATCTAACAGACAGTCTAGCTAGGAGTAGGCTATATATATTTTTCATTTACAGCAAAAAATATTACAACGAATAGGAAATGAAAAATATCAGAGACTATTATCAGTGTATGCCACCAACAATCTATACCCGCGAGAATTATGTTTACACCCCAACTTATTGTCTTCAAATAGCTGAGTTATTCCTCATTCTTTTTTTCAAACACAAAATTCGACCAACCAGTTATACTTGACATCGTTACAAGGAATTCGTAAATGAAAATACAACTTGTATCTCATCGTGTGGTATTTCCTTCCTTATTTTCTAAAATTAAGATACCAAACTGAGCTAAAAGAAAATTGGTGCAAAAATGTAATAAAAATATTATTGTTCGCTAATGGAATCAAGAGTGATCATCCTTTGATTTGAGCTTAACCAAAGAAAGATTAAGATCAGATAGCAACGCGTTTCCTCTTTACCTTAAAAAGGATTAGGGTTGGTACTGAATTTACTTTATCTTAATTATAAATGACTCGAGAAGATTTAGTTTGGCAGTCAAAAATGTGACCTTTTGGATGCATCTCTGTTTTAAATCAGCCAATCAAGACGATGATAGAAGTGTGCTTCTTTACATCTCCGTCAAAGAAGATTAACACAAGCCTAAAATGTTTACTGCATTCAACGGGAAACAAGCCCATTAAATAAGTCCATTCATTTTGCTAACTCTGCCCAATAACAAACCATACCATTTTGTTCATCTATTTTTCATGCCCAATCCAGCTATTTAATTCGTTTTTAGGTTTTGACACTTTGAAAATGCACTTTATACTGGAATGGACCAAATTAGGCTAATTAAGGCTAATATGCGTTTAGAGTCTGAATTTTTCCTTCCTATGACGTTTTTTTATAATACTCTTTTCTTCTTCCATATAGGGAAAATTCATTCGTTGTCATTTCTCACAAACTGGTAAATTAGCTGGTGCAGACATTGAATCATGTAAGTATTTTAAATAATAGATTTTAAATTCTATTTCTTTGTCAAAATCTATTTGTAGTATAAAAATGCTTTGCTTGTAAGAAATATATTCATTCTTAACAACTATGATTACTTAGCTCTTCTTTAACAGTTTGAACAAAATGTAGCTTAACACAATGAACGGCGAAATACAGAAGAAATGTTGTGCCCCAAATTTGCTAACTTTGCTAACTTTGTCAACTATGGCCCCTTAAAGGCTTGGTCCCGAGAAAATACCTCATTATCCTTTCACTCTGCATGACGTTGAAATGTATTTAACTTGATAAACCTTTCTTTCAGATTTATTGGAAAAAAATCGTGTCATTCACCAGGGAGGTCTGGAACGAAATTACCACATCTTTTACCAATTACTTTACGCGACTACCGATGAAGAACTTGAAAAGCTCTGCTTACTCACCCGTGACGCGAAACGATATGCTTTCCTCGAGAAGGGCGTCTACGAAGTCGATAAGATCGATGATACAGAGGAATGGGACCTGACCGTAAATGCGATCAAGGTTTTGGGATTCACTGACGACGAGAAGAACTCAATGATGAAAATTACAGCAGCCATTTTGAATTTTAGTAATATGAAGTTTAAACAGAAACCACGTGATGAGCAAGCTGAAATTGATGACCCAAGAGGTGAGATTGCTTGTTCTTTATTTCCCCTATATATTTACTCCGCATGTTACAAATTTTACCTTGGTATGAAAAAAAAGCATTACCCTTGATAAGATTTTTAGCTAAAGTTTATATTTAACATTGAAGTTGAAAACATGCTTTTATCTAACTCGTCATAATCCATTATCATTCTGAATCGCCAATTCACTTTTATATTCATCAAGATTCCTTGATGTACAATGATATAAGACCTTGTTGTGTAGAAAGAAGTACGGGTTTTAATGTTTCTGTTTTTCCTACTATTCACAGTCATACACCTTCCCACTCCCTCTATTTACACCGCACTCTGTTATATCATACTAAATATTTCTCGGCAAATAACACATTTTATATTTTGCTGTTTTTAGATGGAGAGCGAGTTTCATACTTGCTTGGTTTACCAGTCGGTGAATTCCACAAATCCTTGACCAAACCAAAAGTCAAAGTTGGAACTGAATTTGTCAACAAAGGTCAAAACGTTTCGCAAGTCTTGTACGCCGTTCAAGCTCTCTCGAAAGCTCTTTATGAACGTATGTTTTGGTGGATTGTTGCTCGTGTAAATAAAGCTTTAGACACAAAAGAACGAAGATCGTACTTCATTGGTGTTTTGGATATTGCTGGTTTTGAAATTTTTGATGTACGCAAATCTGCATTTGTTCTTTAAATAGTTCATATGTAGTCAAAAGTTCTCATTAAAATCCAGTTATAAAAAAATTAGTGATCAACCTTTTCATATATCAATTATCAAAAACTAAGGAAATGTTGCTATTTTAGGCTATTGATTGGTTGAATATTACAGCATCAAGAAGTCAATTAGTTCAATCTAGAATGTCACGATTTGATGGTTTGTTAAAATAAAAGACGATGCTTCTACATAAACCAATAGGTTTCTTGATTATGTTATCTCCAACTAACCAAAAGATTGAATAAGCCATAATTTGGCGTACATTTTTTGCTTCTGCTTCTCCGCATATTCTTTTGCCAAATCTTTGGCTATGTTATTTATCGAATGATATTTCTATTTAGTATAACTCCTTCGAACAACTGTGTATCAACTTGACCAATGAGAAACTTCAACAGTTCTTCAATCATCACATGTTCGTTCTCGAACAAGAAGAATACAAGAAAGAAGGTATTCAATGGGAGTTTATTGATTTCGGTATGGATTTGGAGGAAACTATCAACTTAATTGAAAAGGTAACATGATTTTTTTCAGTTGGATTATATTTTGTTTTTGCTAATAAACGGATTGATGTGCACATTTTGCTAAAATGTTTGAATGGATGGTTTTGAGTACATGTCCCTCGGTATGAAACTGGTCAATATTTGTATTTTGCTCTCTGTAGTGAATGATTGTCTGAAGAGGTTTTCACAGGTAAGAATAACTCAAACATATAAAGCATTATATGTCAATATCTTTGAAAAGACAAAAGTCATTAAGTCATTATCATATATTGATTTTCTTAATATCAAATCAGATCAGAATGATCAATCGTCATCTATAATATTTCTTACAGCCAATGGGTATCTTCGCCATGCTTGAAGAGGAATGCATCGTCCCAAAGGCAACCGACCAAACATACTTGAGCAAGCTCCACAAAGAGCATAACAGCAATGGGTCATACACCAAACCCACCCCAAAACAAAGCAAAGCCGGTGGAGGTGATTTCATTTTGCATCATTATGCTGGCGATGTTGGCTATAGCGTTGCTGGATGGTTGGAGAAGAACAAAGATCCAATCAATGAACATACTGCTCAATTGTTCTCAAAAGCAAGTGATCCATTAGTCAATCAACTCTTCCATGACTACAACCCTGATCGTAAGTGTAATGATAATAAGCTTTTCTATCACACTTGTGTAAAGTTTTCTGTAGAAATGGTCCAAAATTGGTCCAAAATTTGACCTAGAAATTTAATTTTCTTCACCAATATTCAAAATCTGCCTTAGATCTTTTATAATACCACTTGCTCCCCCGGCTATTCCAACCCCGCTCATTAGGGACTTGAAAATAGTGCATTGAATCATGATCCTACTCAACTTTCTTTAGTTACTGGAGGCCGAAGAAAGGGAAGTGCCTTCCAAACTGTCAGTTTCCGCCACAAGGAACAATTAAAGACCCTATTGAGTACCTTGATGTCGACGTCACCACATTTCGTCCGATGTATAATTCCCAATGAACAGAAACAACCTGGAATCATGGAGGGACAGCTTGTCTTGCATCAATTGAGATGTAACGGTGTATTGGAAGGTATTCGTATCTGTAGAAAGGGCTTCCCCTCAAGAATGCTGTTTCAAGATTTTAGGCAGAGGTAAACTATTTTAGATTTCGTTAATCATTATCGTATAAGCTTTTCCTCTGATCCTATCTTATCAATCAAGCAACAAAGAGATTTTTTTAGAATGAAAATTTGGTGGATTACGGAAAGTCCTGATTAGGTTTATGCTTTTAAAACATGTACTAAAACTAGCTGATCACGATTTTTTGAGCTTTCCAGAAAAGGAGGATTAGAATATTCTTTAAATCCCGTGGTTTAGAAGGTCAAAATTTTCAACTTTATTTTTTACTTATTATTTTTTCCTCTAAATAATTTGTTTCTTAATTTCTAATCAAGTACTTTTTTGTGGCTTTCAAACAAAAAAAAAAGAATCAAAAAATATTGAAAAATGGCTTCAAAAAACTCATTTATGTGGAAAGTGCATCTTATTTTAATACAGACTATAATTGGGTTTATGCGTTTCAAACATGTACCGAAATTAGCTGATCGCGATTTCATCCGTAGGTACCAAATCTTAGCTGCATCCGCCATCCCATCTGGATTCATTGATGGCAAAGTTGCTTGTGAAAAACTCATCGATGCTTTACAACTCGATCAAAGTGAATATCGTATCGGTAACACGAAAGTTTTCTTTCGCGCGGGAATCGTGGGAGAACTCGAAGACATGCGCGACGAACGCTTATCGAAGATCATATCGCAGTTTCAAGCGTATTGTAAGGGACATCTTATGAGAATCGAATATAAAAAGATGTGCGATCAACGGTAGGAATTTGTTTTGTTTTTTTGTTTTGTTTTTTTACAGTTTTAAATAGCTATATAGATATATTAAAATAAAGGAAAAGTTGCAATTATAAAACAATACGCTAATAAGTGGGACGATACAGATCATCAAATTCCTAACTGACATACAGAACATAAAGTATAAAAAGCTAGGGAGTAAGGAACGCAGGGAGAACAGGGGAGAAATTATAACTAGGATATACTAATCAACAGTAAGAATTAATCTGATTCGTCGCAAATTTAGCTCGCAGTCGGTTCATGTAACTTAAGGGGTCAAAAACATACTATGCCGGAAGAAAGAGTATTTTCTTGACTTATTTTAAGGGCTAAGAAATGATTTGGAATTACCTCATTTTTCAAATATAATGTTGTGTCTTATTTAAGGCGGGATATTATAATGCGATCACTAATTAACGTAAAATTATAATTTTCCACCATCCAATCCTATAGATGCGGCATTAATTAACGCGAAACTTGTGTTGGAGATGTCCAAAGATTTGCATATTAAGACTAAGATAGAGAGTGTTTAAGGATTGTCTACAAAATGTCTCAATTTGATGTTTTGTCAAAACTAAAAATCGTGAAAGTATTTGTAAGTCAACTAACCGGATTTGTAATGATGTTATTTTAAACCAATCTATCGGTAAATTATACCTATAATTTGTAGACAATGCCTCTTTTTCTTTTCTTCATAGCTTCATCTATGCACCAATTACATCAATTACAATTTTTATATTTTTTATTTAGAATCGGGCTTGCAGTCATCCAACGTAACGTGCGTAAATTCTTATTCTTGAGAAACTGGTCCTGGTGGAAACTGTACATCAAGGTACAACCTCTGCTCAGTATTGCGCGCGCAGAAGACGAGATGAAAGAGAAGGAAGAAGAATTGAAGAAAGTGAAGGAGCAATCGGAAGAGTCGGAGAAGAAGCGGAAGGAGCTGGAGGACACGCTGACGGATGTAATGACGGATAAGGAGAAGCTGTTTGCTGATCTGCAATCGGAAACAGATCGGCTGATTGACGCGGAAGATCGCTTGATGCAGACGCAAACGATCAAGGTAAAGAGATATTAAAAACTATGATTTTATGGTTCATTTAAGAAAAACGTCAAAAAGTCATGAATGATGTAATTCGGATGAAGTGCACAGTCCAGCAGGCGACAAATTTTTTCATGATATCTACATGTACTTTTTCGTAACCTTAATCCTATAAACATTGTCAGTTATCCGTGATAGATTGTATACCGCTTTTTGAATAGATTTCTAACAGGAGCGGTTATCTTAGAATGACATATCACCTTACCATGCCAAGAAAAACTAAGCATTATTTCTAATTTATATACGGGAGAAACATATTCATCATTTATCACCATATTATTACCATTTATTACCATATGAAAGGGTGCAGATTTCAGATATTCCGGTACTTGCCTTTTTTCTACCAAAATACCGATATTCTTAATTTTCTTTTGCCGTTATTTCGATATTCACACCCATATTTCACCCCCAAACCCATCCCCCCACTCCCTACTATCTCATTTATCGCATACATTTACGTACATTTACTTTTGCAGGACAAGCTCGAAGCGAGTCTAAACGAAGCACTTGAGAAACTGGACGGAGAAGAACATGCAGTGTCCGTTCTGAACGAGAAGTTCCACAGCGCTGAACTCTCCATTGAAGAGTTAACTCTGAAAGGAGAAGAGATGTCAGAGAATATTTCACGGGTGAGTCTGTCTGTCTGTCTGTTTGTCTGTCTGTCTGACGGTATAAACATTTGTTCCCTTCTCTGGAAAACAGCCTCTATGTACATTTTTAATCATATGTCTTTATCTCAATAATCTTTCTTATCTTTTGTTAGATTTTCACCTATTTACACAGTCTTTGACTTTGGCTTTGACATGAACATCTTAAGAAAACTTTACCATTCTTTTTCTTTGAATGACACTTTTTTTATAAGAACCAGGAGAATTTTGTTGAACCTGGAGGTGTTCTATTTTCTTTTTAAAATTTGATAGCCTAAGTTGTTCTCACCATGGCCTTATTGATCCATACAAATAGAAAAATACATAAAATGTATATTTTGCCGCCTCGGCATACTTGTTCTTAAATATTCTTTTCTTCTTTTTTATCCATTTTCAGCCTCTCGTGACTTGCAAACAATCATTAGTTAATCATATGAATTAATATAGGATCACGTGATCGCTATAAACTTTTACATGTATTTGAAAATAATGATGTGGTAAAAAGATTGATTTGCTAACTATAATTATTTCAGATATTTCTAAAATGATAAAAAGTTCGATATGATATAAGGTCAGGGCCGTATTTAGAAAAATTCAACATAGGTGCAAAAAAAATAAAAAATTCACATGGAGTCCCCCCGCCCCAACTCCCCGTTCCTCACGAAAACCCCGCCGTTAC
>JAUKPT010002504.1:0-13181 GCA_032273505.1 Nanomia bijuga
CTTAGTGCTTAACTGTAACCCCGTAAACCAGAAATTTGTCGGTAACATGTTAGGCCTTATCTTAAGGTGGCCATGATATAACCTGTCTTGGATCTAGTTTGGAATGGTTAGTTTGTGAGAGGACTGCTCAAAATGTGTTTTAAACACTTTATGTAATTAAAACTATTCGATATCGATATAGATAAAATATTCGTGGAATTCTGAGATACTTTTGATTCCACGCAAAATAAGCTATAATTCCCAAAATGATAAGAATCACGAATAACGAGTTTTATAGCTTTAAAGAATACATTTTTAACTAGAACCTTGCCAATTCATATAATTATTCAACCATGCAATCAGCAAAAAGTAGTTGAACATTTTAGGACTCCTGTTTTTAAGTTTGGGACATATTCTAAAATACATAAAAAATACACAACGTAAGTTTTAGTAATGTGATAACTAAATTCATTTGGAATTCATAAAGGGGTATGAGGGTACTCAGGAAAACTGGACGCCAAGAAAATTCCTTGTAGACGCCAGACGGCAGGAAATATCTTCTCAAGACGCCAAAAGTCATATCACAAGGCAAGGCTTTGTTTAGACACCATAATACGTATGAACTTGAGTCCATAAACTTTAAAAAGGTCTCGAAGATTATAGCAAAGAGACGAAACTTAATAGGCCCTTCAAAATGTATATTTTGTACAAATCTTACAATTAAACAATACGGAAATTTTACTTTGAACATATAATCGATCCATATTGATTACTGTTTTACGGTTTAATTTCTTCGTATAGAATAAAATGCAGATGCGGATGCACCTCTTTGTAGTAACGAGACGCAATAGAAATCTCATTGTAACCTAAGACGCTTCGGATTTTACAGACGCCAGACGCCGGTCAATATCTGGACGCCAGATGTATATGCAACAAAGTCTCTGGACGTCAGACACCAAGCCCTATAAACCTCCACCCATTAGTCTATTCATTGCAAAGAATTTACTATACAATTCTAGAGTGTGTATCATAAAATTGGAATATAGGAAATATCCCTGAGAAAACCCCCCCTGAGAAAATTCACCCCAGAAAAGTCCCTCCCGGAAAAATTACCCCTAGGAATATTCCCCCTCGGAAAATATCCCCCTGGAAATATCCCCCTTCGGTATATATTGTACATAATGTTTTAATGTAAGTTGAAGAAATAATTTGGATACGAAAGATGAACAAGTAGAAATGAGAGTCGGGAGTTAGGTATCTCTTGAGTAGCATGTTAATACTTAACAAACACCAAAGGAGTGAACAATGCCGATACTTCAATATGCTACATTCAACTTTTAGGTGGTTTCTCCATCAAACACTTAAAGTGCGAACAATGCAGATACTATAATAGTATTATTGCTTCTACATTCGACTTTTAGGCGGTTAGTACATTAAGATGGTAGTACTAAAATGTGTTAAAAGACCCCGCTCGCAAATTAGACCACGTATCTTTTATCAGACCATACGGCGGATATTTCCAGGGGGATATTAGGGGGAAATATTCCTAGGGGGGGGGGGGGTTACAGGAGGGAATTTTCCGAGGAAAATTTTCCCAGGGTTTTTTTTTTCGGGGGGAATTATCCGGAACCCAAAAAATTGGAAACAAGAAATTTAAATGTAATGGATATAATTCAAGATGTTATCAGAGCAGTATCACAAGAAGCACCTTTTTTTCTCTTTATAATGAGGCAGATTTTACCAAAAATGAAAAAGTAGAAGAAAAGAAAATCGAAAAAAATGGTTTAATGTCCGGTTATGATTAGTTTGGAAACAGACTACTATACTAAACGGACTTTCAACTCGAGGTTCACGATAAATTATCATTTTCTCAAGATGTCTATTGTGAATTTTTTTAATAATTTAATGTAGTATGGAGAATGATACCTTCCTACACTGTGCTGAATTACAATAAAAACTGAATATATATCTTCATGGCTTTCTGAGCACTTCAAAAAAAATCAAAAAGGAAGAAACCAACACGAAGAAGGTAGCGAAATGTTTTTTGAAAGGTTTAGAGCAAACTACATGCTATTACCTACATTCCCTAAAAATTGCAAGTCCATACCATACATAAAAGCCCAGATATGAAAAACATGAAAAACTGGCCTATGATAATTTATCGTGAACCTCGAGTTGAAAGTCCGTTTAGTATAGTAGTCTGCGGTACAACAAAACTGAGTCAAAACTGTGTCATTGAAGCTACTATTCGATAAGAGGATCGAGATAAAAGAGCAATTCAGTCCATATACATACATGAACAAAATAAAAACTTACGGGGGCATTCAGCCACATCGCATGGGATTGATCGGTTTTTAGAACCTATACACTCGGCTCCACCATAAGCAGGTGGGGGATTTGTGCATTCACGTGTTTGTTGAAGGTAACCAGGTCCGCATGTGGTCGAACAAGATCCGTTTATCCAGTTCGAGAAACCGCCATCTATGACCAAATATGAAAATATTATCATTGATGCTGAAGTGAACCAATCAAAATCTTCATGATATAATTTTTAACTAGTCAAATCGCAATAAGACCGAAAATGGAAAAAAAGATGATCAGGATAAGAGCAAAGAACAATTCTGTTTTTGATATCTAAAATTGAATTTTAAATATCATTGATCAGGATAAGAGCAAAGAACAATTCTGTTTTTGATATCTAAAATTGAATTTTAAACAAAGATGATCAGGATAAGAGCAAAGAACAATTCTGTTTTTGATATCTAAAATTGAATATTGAATATCATTGATCTTGATAAGAGCAAAGAACAATTCTGTTTTTGATATCTAAAATTGAATTTTAAACAAAGATGATCAGGATAAGAGAAAAGAACAATTCTGTTTTTGATATCTAAAATTAAATTTTAAATATCATTGATCTTGATAAGACCAAAATTAACTGCGCTAGATCGAGGGACAAAGCACTGAACATAAAGTTCGTATACTATCCAAAAAAATTATATTTTCTTCACTTAGACTTACAGAAATCATAATGTTTTCCAATAAATCTCGTGTACTTGAGGGTCAAAATGTCAGTGGGGGTCAGAATGTCAGCCCTTGCAATTAGATAGAATCTGGCTTTCATATAGTGTTGAACAATGTAAAATCGACTTATATACACAGTATTTAACCTAGGTTTGCCTTAGAAATCAAGTTCTCATTTTATCTTGAATTCTTTTCTCGGTATTTTGGATTTTTAAGTGTATGTGACTAAAAGTGTATGATAAAAATATCGGTTTTCTGCATTTTTTTAGAAAATTTTAGAAAATCATATGATAACTCAATTCATAAGCAAGCATTTGGAAGAGAGAAGTCAAAAGAAGATTCATAACAAAACTGACATTTTTTTATTCCAACTTGACTATCAACATTTATAATGATATTTGACGCCGCCCATCTATTCTAAACCTCGGCTATCATCTCCATGAAGGCTTGTTCTTCAATTTTTTCTTCTTCTTTTTCCTTGAGAGTGTAATTGGCAAAAGATGTTAGAAACCTTGCTAATATTTAGGACAGAGAATTGAGAATGGAGTTTATTTCGCCATGCAATCAAGTGTAATCGATGTTAGATCAATGACATTTTGACCCTCAAGTACCTTTAACAAGTTAATCTCATTCAGGTGATCCGTATTTTTCTCAACTTTTCTTTAGAGGAAAGTCAAGAGAATAGACGATAGTTGAATTCTTCGAAAATTTTTGCCGATTTTGGGTGCATATCGGGGATCAAAATGTAAACAAAGTACCTAGCTACGGTTATCATCATACCATTAGCCTGTCTAGCATACTGTTTGTTTGTTATTTTACCATTTACTGCTAAATTAATTCACTTGTTACAACGCACTATTTTTAAAGAATATTTTAGTCAGTAGTTGAAAATCAATATTTTCACTAGTAATAGCCAGGTATTATTATTTCCACCAGAGTATTGTAGCAGTCAGGAGTAGTAGTACAACTAGTTGACTATGGATCTTAATAATGTAGTAGTAGATGAGCATTTTAATGCCTATTATATTCTCCAAACATTGAGCCAGAACCTCCCTGATAAGGGATTTGATCAACTCAAGAAAGAAATGTACTTTTCATCTTGAAAACTTGAGGAGTTAAAAAAAATTTTAAGATTAGCTGGTTGTCTTAAAGGGATGTCGAAGTCCAAAAAATGTGATATACTGATAAAAGTTATCAACGTTTGTTAAAATCTAGACAATTGATGAAATCGAGGTCTGGAATAATACCTTATTCCTTAAAATTAATGCTCCTGGAAAATTAACGCTCCAGATAATTAACACATTTTTTTTTCCAGGAAATTAACGCGAAAATTCCAATTTCGCCCATATTTCCTTAGTAATATCACCATTCTAGTTATTAGGAAAAATTAAGGTCGCTATAATCAATACCACCTAAAATTAAGGGTCCTAAAATTAACGCTAAAAAATCCATTTTCGCGTTAATTACCTGCAGCGTTAATTTTAAGGAATAAAGTAGTAAGTGGGGAGTCAGCCAACATAAATGAACATAACATAAACTTACCTATTGGGCATGCAGCCACGTTGCACGGGATTGATCGAGTTTTAGCACCGACACATTCGGCTCCACCATAAGCAGGTGGGGGATTTGTGCATTCTCGTGTTTGTTGAAGGGTACCAGGATCGCACGTTGTCGAACAAGATCCGTTTACCCAGCTTGAGAAACCAAACTAAAAATAACTCAACTACTATATCATGCTCACTTATACTAAGCACGAAGATCGAGCACGGCGTCAATCTGCGAAAGTACATCAACTCAAAATACTTTTTTTTGCCGAATAATCGTTCTTTTGTGCCTCTTTGAAAATATAAATATTCTGACTAAAGGCTTCATCCTCTACAAAGCTTTATTTGTTTTTGTCAATTGTTTTTTTACGGTTTTGGGTCAATTGAAACCCAGAAAAGATTGTTACCGACACCATCGACAGATGCACCCTGTATAATTCTAATATTTAATTTATTTTTTTTTTGTTCTTTAACATTTTTCGGAAATGTGAAGTAGGTTTAGGGTTAAAGAAATTTCACCGGGTAAAACATGTCTTGGGAGATTTTTGCTGGGTAAAATATTAAGAATTCCACTGGATCACACAAGATTCTCACTGGGTCATGTCCATAATTCAATTTTAGAGTTGACTTGGGGGGCACCAAAAATTATTTTCCTTTGAAAAATCTACCAAGGCAACATTATCAACCGGGTCACTGACTCATTGTGTCCCTTACAGTGATTAGGATTAAGTAATAAGACTACACATTTCTCGAAGGAATAAGTAGTAAATTGTGATAAATACATCAATAATAATAATAATACATTTTTTTTCTCTAAGTTTTTCTTTGCGTCTTACACTACCAGGGTTGGCTACAATGCCTTACGAAGAGCAAGTTTCTCAAAGTTGCTGACCATATTTCAGGCTAAGACTAAAGTACATGATGGTTAAAAAAAAATGTAATTCAAATAAATAAGTTTTTCTTTGCGTCTTACACTGCTTGGGTTGGCTACAATGCCTTACGAAGAACAAGTTTCTAAAAGTTGCTGACCATATTTCAGGCTAAGACATGATGGTTAAATACATGATGGTTAAAAAAAATGTAATTCAAATAAATCATTACCTATGTTTGCCGTAGACACCTTTGAATATCAAGAAAATTGCTTCATTAACTAGAAAATCATTAAAAATAGTATTTGGTACCTTTCTTGGAAAGATTCCACTGAGTGTTGGGCTCATCAAGCACAACACCATCACCAGCCTTCTTCAAAATAATGCATTTGCACCGAGGTGCTTTGTAGTGGATTGAAGCCATCTTATTAGCAAATCGACATCAGTGACAGACAAAACTTCTTTAATTTCTCCATTCTGCTGTTCACTCTGTTCATAAAAGGTTGCTGCAAAGGCAACTACGAAGGCAACAGCACCAATAAAATAAATATCAATGATGATATTTCGGATCATCATTTCTTTATTCTAATGTTTCTCCTTCTTCTTCTACTTCCTCTTCTCCTCCTCTTCTAAAGATCTTCTTCTTCTTCTCCCTCCTCTTCTTCTTCTTCTTCTTCTTATGGTAGAGGAAGATGTACGATCTATGGAAGGTCTCACCCTTTATATGGAGGAAGACCTTTGCTGCGATTTTCTGGAAGCCAACTTCTTCTTTTGTTTGTAATAGTTCTACATCTTCTTCTATTGGTTTTCTTCTTTTTTCTTTACAAGTTTGGATCGCATTTTTCTACATAACGATTTTTCTCAATTCTAAAAAAAAGAAACCAAATTATATTTTGATTGGTTGAAAATTACATCATCAATATTTTGATTGGTTGAAAATAACATCATCAGAAATCTAATTGGTTCCTTTAAAAATAGACACTATTTTTGAAAATCTTTTTGAAATAATTTTGTGTGAACCAATCAGATATTTTTTTTAACCAATCAAATGACAAACTTACCCATTATTTGAATCCAAGATAACCGTTACTAAATTTCGTTCTAAATCACATGCAATATGCACCTTTTCGAAAACAATAATTTTGCAATTCAAAGTGAATCTGTAAATGAAGCAATTTTAAAATTACATGTCTGGAAAACAGATGCTAATAGCCAGGGTTCCAGAAAAGCCGGTACTGCCGGTACCTGGAAATGGCAGTGTCGGCAAAAAAGCTTTACCAAATCAATTCAAAATTAAATACCATTTTGTGGAACATTCTCTTTTAACCCTATCTTTTGATTTATTATATTGCTTATTACTCAAGTCAAGTGAGTTAATTCTAAATCACCTTATTTTGCAAACAGTGGCGGATCAGGCCCAATTTATGAGTGTCTTCAGAAGTAATATCTACCTCACGTAGTCGGAAATTCTAAAAAACTATAGTACTAGAAACGCATGGTAAATCTATTCCTATTCTATTCCTATTTATTTTCTAGTGTTTGCCATCATCTTGAACCCAGTTTAACAATTTATATGTCCAATTTAGTCTTAAATAATAAAAAAACTCTGTCCCAAAAAATTGCTCTTATCAAAAATGAGTGTCTTCATGAAGTCACTGAAGACACTCCAAATCCGCAACTGGCAAATTATCACATATGCCACTCCTCACATACGAAGTTATAAAAGCCGAAAATAATCTCTTAAAAAAAGTTCATCAACAAATTTTCAGCTGGAAGAAAAGACCCGCGGTACCCGGAAGCAAAAAATATTCTGGAGCCCTGGTAATAGCTTTTTTTTACATGTAATAAGTTGAATCACATGACCATAGCATTTTAGTTTTCTTCTAACAGACTTTTAAGATTTCGTTGATTCTCGATTAAAAACATATTATGTTAGACTCGATGTTCTTGTTCTGTTCGTCATTTTTCAGCCTCAGATGTTTATATCGTTGTTCTTAGAAAAACTTTAACGAAAAAGACACTAAGCTAAATTCCAAAAACTGTTCAAAGGACCTTAAAAATTCAGTAAATTAGCCTTTATAAGTCAGTGATCTAAACATTAATAACATTATAAATACTCAACAATTCTTTCTTTTTTTGTTGGCGCATTGGTTCAGTGGTTAGGTTGCAGGTTTCTCAATGGAGCGACCGGGTTCGATACCTCCTGGAGCCCCGTAATTTAATCAAATCAATCACTGAAATAATGTCCGTCACGTTAAATGCGTTAAATTCGACAATGGATTCCGTTAAATGTTGAATGTCGTGTGTCTCGTAATTTCTTGACTTACTTTCAGCCTGATCATATTCTTGAAATGTTTTTTAACTTTTGAGCCAATCTCAGCCTGAATGATCTTATAAACGAGGTTCGTACAAAAAAACCGTGTACACGTGTTTTCTTTTATAGAATATACTTTATAAGAATAATCAAGAAAAATGTTAAGAATATGCTAAGAATACTTCATCTTGAATTTTCCGTAAGAATAATATTTGTTTTACATGATGTGAAATTTTGCCTTTTTTCTCCCGATATTCCAATATTTCTCATTTATCTAAACCGATATTCCGATAATCCTCAATATTGCAATATTTTTGATTTTTTGCAATAAAAGTTTTCGATGCATTACATTTTTCATTTTTCATGTGTATGTTAAGAATAAATTAGGATGAATTTGACCAAAAAGTTAAGAATACTCATCTTGAAACCAAAAAACACTATTCTTATAAAAAAAATGCATGTATTTTGACTTACAAAATAAACTCTTTGAGTCACCGACTTGAATCCTAAGTTTCTAATAAAAAACAGATTTACACCTTTGCAACCATTGCCAGCCACTTCTTATTCAAAAATGAAAAATTTTCCACAACTAAATAATCTTGATGAAAAAATTTTTTATTCTAAACTGCCGCGTCATCATTTCGGTCCTATCCCACTCTTCTCATATGCCAATCAAATCACAGTATTTCATAGGATATGTTTTATTTGATCAGTTATCCTTTGAGATAGGCATACACCGCACATTTCTGATGCGATTGATGAGTTCAATAATTGATAATTATCCCACTGCCTCTTGTAACGATACAAAGCAAATGTAAGAAGAGATAGTTAAGAAATTGTGGTACGTTCGAGTGTTTGATTGGTTAAAAATCGCATCCTTGAGCTTTTTTACGTATTCAAAATCTAAAAATAACAAGTATAGAACATGGTGTTTTAAAAAAAAATGCGCAAGAAAAAAGACACCCTGCTATAGAGTATGTTGCAATAATGATGATTGTGAAAAAAGTATAGAGTATGTTGCAATAATGGTGATTGTGAAACAAGTATAGAGTATGTTGCAATAATGGTGATTGTGAAAGTTGATGTATGTGATACACGTATCCTTTCGGTCTCCACTCTACTCTATTCATATGCCAATCAAATTACAGCATTTCACACACGTGATAGGATGTTTTAGTTGATCAGTTACCATCTTGAAAGCCACCTAGCTGTACCTGTAATATCTTCCAACGATGGGCGTTGCTATCACAACTGCGGCTTCCTCTAGTGTGATTGATACACTACTTCAGATGTTGACAGTGTGATGCAATTGCAAGATTCCGATTGGTTCATTTAAAACTGACATCATCATATTGGTTGGTTGAATATTACATTATCAAGAATCTGATTGGTTCATTTAAAACTGATTTCATCATTTCATCAATTTGCGGCATTTTTGAATGATCTTATTAGAATCTTGGTGGTGTAATATTATCCCAACCAATCGTCTAAATAAGACAAAGTATTCAGATGATTCTCAAGGTTTCTTTACGTATTCAAAATCTGAAAAAAAAAAAAATATGTATTCACAAATCTCAATGTTTTGCACCGCCAAAATGGTAGCTATGGTAGCTAAATTATTAAAGGACAATTAATTATCCTTAAGAGCGCACAATCGAGAAAGGCATTTATTTAACAACGTTTTAAACATTAATTTTAATGGAGTTTTAAAAATATTCTAAGTTTTTTAAAGTGATTTTCGATTTTCTCTTCTTCTAAATTTCCTTTTTTGATAAAACTAACTTCAATTAAAAGAAGGAGGGAAATGCGCTTCTTGTGATATAAAGATCGCCTTGCTCCGATAACAAATTCATGTTTCCAGTTAAAGTTTTCAAAATATTGAATTACGTCATCAGTGAAGACGCGTTAAAAAGAGTATATGGAGTGTGTTGCAATAATCTCAATGATTGGTATACATCAATCAAATGTAGCGATAGATAATAAAAAAGGATAGGATGAGAACTCGTCTTGAAAGGAAAAACGAAAACCTACCTGCGGACGACATCGGATTGTCTAATTTAGCCGATTGATTGGTTGAAGATTACACCATCAAGATTCTGATTGGTCCATGAAGAATCGTTTTTAATCATTTTTGATTATGACAAAACATCAAATTGTGACTTATGGAATTTAACCAATAAGCTCCCCATTGATGTTATTTCTAACCAATCAAACGGCTAAAATAGCCGAAATTTGCGACAATTCCTAAGCATATCTATTTATTCAAAACGCTATGAAATTTTCCGAATAAAGGAAGTCTTTTTTGCTTTTCGGCATTCTTATTTTTTATAGTTAACAAAACATAGCCGTTGCGTCTTGGTGCGCTATTTTGATACCGAAACAAAAAACAAAACATCAACTAGAAGTAACTCAGTGGAATTTAACGGAATGTTCTTTGTTCTTATCACGGACTACTTAAATAGTCCGTGTCTCTATCTTTCCAGTTCTGCACTTTGTCAATACATTTTATTAAGAAGAATGCGTAGGCCCCAGGTCCCAGGCCCCAAGATTTGAAGTTGCTGCGATGAGGTTGTTTTGTGATTGATCTTTCCGTGAAATATTCAAGGGACAGTTTATTTATTGTTCAGTACAACCGGAGTTTTTTAACCGTTTTTCCAGAACAAGACTTGTCACCCTGAAGTGTCAAAAACCGACAAATATCAAATGAGTTTGAGTTATAACAAACCTCACACTAATTAAATCTTTAATAACCCACAGTCTCAGGTAAATATACCCTTCTTCGAATGGAAAAACATTAGAGTCATGTTTATCGTGATTCATTCCGTGAGATCGTGAGATCTGTCACTGCTTACCGCGATCACCATCGCACACTTTCTGCTACTGGGCCAAAGAGTCTGAAATTATACCGATCATGCATCTTAACCTAGAACATAACGATTTTCATTGTTTTTCAACATTTTGTTAAGCTTTTAACAATACTCCAATACCCCAATACTTTTAACAGACAACCCTTTGTATAAAATCAATCCAAAGAGAAAAACTGTTTAGAAGGGGGCGAAAAAAACAAATATTTTCTGAAGACATCTTGTGAGATTTTTGGAACTCTTTAAATAAAAGGAAATCGAAAACATAAGAGGAAACCAATCCCATCCCAGGGGAGTGCAAGAGTCTGTGTCCCATCTCAACCCAGGGAAAGTGCTGGTTAGACGCTTAAGGGGACATTTCAAAATGGGTTTCATACTTTTTAACAGAAAATGCCTGTTAAGCATTATCCTCGACTTAATGAGGTATGCGCGTTAATATGTGTTTCAAAAACGTATTGTTCATTTTTACGTGATTTTAATCGTTACATTTTTCCACATCTGAAATGGCATAAATTCCGCTAGAATGACTCAAACATATCACTGTCACAGGTAAAACAATTCCATCAATAGGGAGTACTAGAGTCCGTGTCCAGGGAAAATATCACTACTAAACCATAGTTCGTATATACAAGGCTTAAAATAACGGTCGGGTATCGGTTATTATCCGACCCACTATGATTCTTATCGGATATTTTCTCCGACCCATATTTTTTAGAAAACACTTTAAATCGAACCCATTGCCTTTCCTCCCACAACTTCTTTAGACACACTTTACATAAAGATTCTGTACGCTGTAATTCATTTTTCTTAAATTCGGTTGTTAAATATGGTTAATTGAAAGAAAGTTGCATTGACTTCATATTAGTTTTAACCGCCAAGTTTGAAAAACTTTAGTCATTTTTGATTTTTTGACAATTGAAAGAGCTAATTGAAACTAGACGAACAAAAAAAAACGCAGGTTAAAATCTTGTTCCGTTCTCTTTTTATAGAGGTTCAAAGTTGCGATTTTTCGACTTTCTTTATGACGTCACTGAGTTCAAAAAGACATTTTTCCTATCTAAATGTATGTAAAATCAACGGAATGGAAGGCCTGTAATTTAAGCATGGATAACGGTATAAGAATAAAATTTTGTACCCGAACAGTTTATTTTCTTTTGAAAATTTTCATCGGAACATAGCGGAAATCCGGTTATTTCTGGTAGGGTTAAAAAAAGGTATTGTTGAATAATTCGTGATCATGGCAAGATTTGAAATTCAGTTTTTGTATCCGGGCATATTTTTGGACGAACAGATCAATTATGGCATTCTTTATAGAAAATTTTTATCGGAAAATAGCGGAAATCCGGTTATTTCCGCTATATGGTTAAAAAAAAGATATTGTTGAATAACTCGTGATCTAGGCAAGATTTGAAATTGAAACTTTCTAACTTTGATACTTTGAAACTCTATACCGGAAATAAACGGAATTCCGCTATGTTCCGATGAGAATTTTCAAAAAAAATGCAATAGTGGAGGTTCTCGTCCAAAAATATGCCCAGATACAAAGTTTCAACTTCAAATCTTGCCCAGATTACGAGTTAATCAACAATACCTATTTTTAATCCTATACCGGAAATAACCGCTATGTTCCGATGAAAATTTAAAAAAAAAATGCTATATTCAGAATTTTCAGTCTTCAAACTGTTTGGGTAAGAGATTTTTTTTTTAAATTACAGGCCTTTTATTCCGCTTATTTTCAAGAAAATCGGGCCATAACTCTACCTTATATTTCTTTATAAAGGGTAACTTAAAAATTTAAAATTTGGCTACACTACCCAGGCTTACACGTGATCAGTTGCACAAGGCTTGCGCGATTGATTTTGTGCCGGGCATTTTTTCCCCATTAACCTGTTGCTATCCGAACGGCACAACCAACCCTTATCTCATGTAGAGAACCAAACTATGAGCAAACTATGTTACCTTCTAACACAATTATATGATATGATATGATATGGCATAGTGAACACTTTGTTCGAAAGTGAATCCTGCACTTTGCGTGATTGGTTTCACGATCACGCTAAAGAATTTTTGCGCATAGTGCACGGCTTTTACGCGATTATTAAATTGGAATTCTGTACATCGATTTTAAGATCGCGCTGAAGAATTTTGCGTGATCGACTCTTTTGTACTACAGTGACACTACAGTCCTGATGCACACTGCTTCAAATAATATTCTTACTGAAATACGACATACGTTCCTTTCCAATATTTCTTGTATATAATTTGATTGAAATCTTATACCGCCATTACAATTATTGTACAGAACACAAGAAAGATTTTGAAATGCGCTTGATGGCCTTAAATAAATTCAATTGATGACAGGTTTATGTATATGAAACTTTAAACTCTCCTTTCTTGGTAATTAACAGACAAAAACAATTAAATTCTAAACTTTAGATTTGAGGCTAAAATAGATTAACTTTTTTGCTTGACATGCCTTTGTCTCTTCCCCACTGCCAGAAACTTTTGAAGATAAAATAGTTTATTGACCGATTACATCAATTAGCATACCTTAGGCCAAAGCAAAGTCTTTTAAGCCATATTAATG
>JAUKPT010002505.1:0-13179 GCA_032273505.1 Nanomia bijuga
GGATTTTATAAAAGGTTGAGAAATGGAAATATAGAAACATATTTTTTACCCATACCATACCAGCCATATACCATCCATACTGCTTCAAATATGAAGTTCAAGACTAATTTGCAAAAATAACCAATAAAAATTAAGCCAATATGTTTTCACAATGATATATATATAAGCAGTCAAGGATTAAAATTCTTAAGGACCACCGCCTTTGTGTGGTAAAACTGGTGTTTTATTAATGAATAATCAACTACTTTTTAAGTTGACCATTTAATTACATTGTTGTTATAAAACACGAAATAAAACTTTTTCACACATGGAACTCTTTATATAACGGACAACCAGAGAAATAATTCACCACCACAAATTTCACCAATAGCCACTTAATCTTCTACTAGTTAGAAGACTGAAGAATTATTGAGAGAAAAAAATGTAGATAAGGCGATTATACCAACCTTGTGTAAGGGGTAAAAAAATCAAAACCCACCTAGGCTCACCTGATTATTGATATAACATTCACTTCCTTAAACCCTTCCTCTACCAAATGTAAATAAAGAAGTGTCAAGGGGTTAATTTAAAAAGATTAACCTTTACGTCAAGCTAATGACATGCACAACAGTATATTCCTTTATGCTTGCCAGATATGCACTCTGTTTCAGAGATTTTAAGGGTTATCAGATTAATGAGACAATTAAGATAATATGATTGTTTGCTGTACTCCGCTTAATAGGTGTATTATAGAGATAAGTCCTTTTTATAATCATATATCATACTTCCTACATTTATAAAAGGATAATGGAAAGGTTTATTACTAAGCCATGCATTATTTAGTATGGAACTAATTTGTCATAACCAGCAACAATGAAGAGAACATATTCTGTAAATCTTTTGATTCCTTGCTCTTTATCATAATAAATATGAAAAAGAAAGTAGTTCTTTGATCTTTCCTTAGATCTTTCCTTTAATGATCTCTATTTATAGTTTCAAAACACACAATTAAATATGATTCATAAATTAAGTCTCAACAATAGAAAATAGTCAATCGAACGTTCAAAACATTCATTAACATAAATCGCCATGTCAATGAAAGAACGTTTTTCGTACACACCACTTAAATCATAAATCAACCAACGCTAAAATTAGAGAGAAACCAGATTCACACATGTATGCTAACTGAAATTCTGAGACAAAATATGACAATATCAAATCAATATCGAATTACACGAAACCACGAAATGTTAGTAGTAGTCGTACTATTTGCCAACATCAGTAATATTTCAAACAGCAGTATTGGTTAAAAAACATGGTGTATGGGGTTATACAAAAAAAGAGAAGAATCTTATGAAAATATTTAGACCGTTGAATGAAAAAGGAAAATATATCCTCTAGTAGCAGAAAAAGCTATACAAAGATATTTTTCATCCAAATCAAACTGTAAGACGTCAAGAAATTAGTTCATTGTCTTTGAAATGTCTCTAAATAGTAAAAATAATTTGATACTGCTTGTTAGCTCAGTTAACTCAGTTAGCTCGTTGTAAAATTAATCAAACATATAGGCCCGTAGGTACGGGGGATGTTGGTGCGAGCGAGATGGTGGACATATTTTTTATCGGCAAATTATGCGAAATTTAGTTGTTTGTTGGCAAATTGAGTTAAATTTGTTGACAAAACTTGCAAATCCCCACCCCCCCAACTACAAGTGCCATCGCCACAGGCCTGACTAACTACCTAAAAGGTGCTGAGTGCACAAATACGAATATAAGGCAAAGTAAATTACAGTTGACTAGAACAAAATACTTCAGGAACTAATTGTAACGAATGTTAGATTGGTAATGTTGGTCATCTAAAAGTCCATGCAAAATAACCCTTCTATCAAAATATGATAAACAATTACTATACTTTTATTTCCATTAACATTTCTTTGCATCAAACTTTCAGAAAATAAAATTAACTAGCACCAATAATACCACCAGTATAATACAGAATCTCTAGTTTCTCAATCTTCACGTAACTGTTATCAGTTCATCTAAAATAAAAACAAATTAACAATTACTAAAACAACACAACAAACATACAGTCTTTTACAAGACTATATGTTTACACAGAAAATAGTTCATTCACAGTATTATGTAACCAGGTGTAGTATAAGATTAATACACAGCAATAAGGTATACGTAAACATTGGAGGAAATTGACCTTGACCAAAAACAAACGTGCAAAAAAAGAAAACATACTAAACTATGAAGAAAAACAGGATACAATGTTTAAACATTAAAAATGTCAAATATAATTAAAATATTAATCTTTGCGGTCATAAGAGAACAGACAAAAAAATTAGGTATGGATAGTCAGTAAACAAAAACATGGTTAGTCCCGAAGGATAAATCACTGTTAAAATTTGTTGCGTACGCTTTTCATGATTTTGTACAAACCCAAGGAAAATTCCATAAATTAAACATAAAAATTAAAAATCTTGTATGCTTATTCAGCAGTGTCATAACCCCAAAGTTTGTTGACGGAGTTCTGAAAAGTCCTGAAAATATGAACTTCCAAAAACCCTTTTAAAACTTCACCTTTATATACTGAACTGTCACTTCCCCTTTTGTCTTTTTGCATGATTTCGTTTCCTTTTCTTTTCATTATATATTAAAATTAGAAGATCAATACTTAAAAGGTTTTTTTTAAGGTACTGACTCCATTTTTTTTATCAGTATGTAATGTTGGTTAAAAAAAGTGATGTTAGTTTTATTGTTTAGATTTTTTAACACGAAGATCTTGAATGAAAAGAATTGTTATGATACAACTAACAGATAAACAAACAAAACATTTTACTTTAAGATTTATTAGCTAGTAAGTAATAGATGATAAAGAGAAAGCCTTTTGATGTGGTATAACATTAAACACAATATTTTATCAATGTGGTAGCTCAACTTGCTTAAACTTAAACTTATGTACTCAAGTGAAACAACACTAGCATAATCATGAGATTTTCTGTTGATTAATGAAGGAACGCGTTTTTCACCACACACAACCATAAGAATGAAATTTTGATACCTTGGAACAGAGAAACCAATTTACATAATTATTTGCGTAGTGATATGCGAGGACAGCGAAAAAGAATGGCTCAAATTTCAGAATTGTGAGGAGTTCTAAAAGAGCATTTGAAAAATCCTGCATGTGAATTTGAACAGGTTGATTTTATAAAAAAGAAAACAGTTTGGTCGATAAAAAAACTCGTTTCAAAATGTCTTTAGTTTACATAGGAGAAGTTTATCCAGAATTAAAAAAAATCATAATATACTAAATAGATGCATCAGAAAAGAAGGAAAAGTATTTAAGGATTATAATTGAATCTTTTCTTTTAAATGCTGAATTTCATCATAGTTAATAAAAATGCTAGTGCTAATGCTAGGAAATATGAAAATACTCAAATTTCATGAGTTGAAAAGGAGCAATTGAAAAATTGTACAGATTAATCTGTGTAATGTTGTGAAAATAAAACAAAATTTACAATAAACTTAATATTAAATCTAATCCATTTATTTTGATGTTAACAATGTTCTCGATTTTATACACGGAACTAATCACATGGTTCTTTAGATTATAAATCAAAAGTTGATGAATATATTATGATTATATGCCGTAATATTTTCATACTTTCATTTCCTCAAAACAAATACAACGTCAAATGATTTACCATGAATAGCTGTGAAATGTCCTTGTGCCGAAACACTTGTAGATATAAATTCTTTTGGTATCACGTTTTAAGGAAACAATCTCATAGAAAAACCACCAACACCTACTTCTACGTTTTGCAGTCATGAATGTGAATTCGTATTTTTGTTGTCATGATGGAACTGTCTTGTAAAGCAGTTCCCAGGCTTATGACTAGTGCATCTAGTGTACATCCAGGTACCAACTGACTAGCAACTTTCTAGCAAAAAAGACATCAATCTGCCTTATACTTGAACCAATATACATGATAAAATTTTTCTGTATGACGCTTTATTAATTAGATCTTTTGAGAATAAAGACATATACACAACAACCAAAAATAAAAATCATGATATTAATCTGTCGAAACAATATTGAAATTGATCCAAATAAGGAGACAATTAACCAGCAGTCGATTTTCCATTTCAATATACTGAATAGTAATCCATAAAAGAAAAAATCTGAAAGACAATTCCTACTCCTTTTACTGTGTGACTGAAAGAGCCAATAACCACAAATCCTTACAACTTAAAGCATTTATAAATGAAGGCAACAAATTATAGTATTTAGATTCAAAAAACGACAGACTAACTTATGTTATTGCCTAAAGAATGGAAACAACTAACCATCATTAAAGATGGCCATAAATACACCCATAATTCCAACAAACCATTTCACTGTATCAATACTTATGTTATTAAAATCATAAAAAAAACATTTTGATTTTTCCTTTATAAAGATTATTTTACTTTCTGCAATGTAATCAAGAAAAATAATAAACAAATTTTCAACCATTTCCATATTCATAGACCACATAGCATATAAATTGAGACGCTAAGATCCAGGAGCAAGACAAACTGACTAATTCTTTTATTTTTTACATGATAATGAAAATAATAACCACTATGATATGATAATCAACCTTAATGTGATTAAGGTTAACAAATACAATTATCTGACAATTTCATTAAAATTTGCTAAATAGAATAAAAATTATACATTTTTTATTCATAAAAAAAGATTAGCTTACTCGAGGGGCAAATCACTAACCAGAAATTTCGTACATCATTACTAGTAATTCTATTTTTTTCCAAATAAATAAAGAAAAATAATTTTTTTTTTAAAAATCTCATTCATATAATTTCTTATCAAGTGATCACTACTAAAAAATAGTTTGAAGAAATTTAACCCAAAACTGAGAAAAGCCTGGAAAAGCTGCTGTTTAACCATTACCCTTTTAGTAGCTATTTCCATCCATTCTTTCAATTTAAATAAATCATCTTTGACATATAACTGTCTGTCCTGGTCACATTATGACCAATGTTTGAGCATAATTCATTTAAGAACTTACATTTTCCTTTCCACTTTTTAGCAAAATACTCAATAGATTTATGTATGTCAGTTCCTCATTACCATTTCTTATTTTAACAATTTGTACTCTACTTGCACTTTTTAACTTGCTAAAAATTACAACATCCACAGAATCCTATGTATAAGGGTCAAGGAAGACAAGATCCAGGAGACAGATCCCACCATATAAATATCTATCACATTGACAGACAGTTTAACAATTATTCTATTAAATGTGCTTTTTGACAGAAAGTATATGCAACATTATAACAAGAGGAAGAGCTACGTTGTAAGTGATTTGTTATTAACGTTCAAAAATCATGTTATCACGAGAATAAACATTCATTAAACAAACCACACGATTGAATGGTATGTGATAATGGAATAACTGAGATTCTTCTTCATTTTTTTAGACACGTCTAGAGATAAGACTGTTAATGAGAAAATTCGAATTTGTTTTTTTTGACCGCTTTAATATCATTATAATTTAAGATACGATTGATGATCAGTAATGATCAGTGAGTAATGATCATCAGACTTTGAGATAAAACACCATGAATAAACCTTTGTGACATACACAAATAGAATGCAGCAATCAAACCATGCAACATGTCACACTTTTCATCCAGCTTTATTTTCCTTTAATTTTGAATATGTGTCTAAATAGTCAAAATTGAATAACATTATGTGTCAATCATTTAAAGTGAAATGACAATTTTCAAAAGCCTTAGATGAATAGTGACTGTCAATTAAATTTTCTAAACTTCAACATAAGAAAATAAGAACATTCTAAGAACATAAGGAGAGAAAATTGAAGTAATGAAATAGTAAGAAAACGGGATATGGTGTAGTTTTTTGATTTTTTATCAGGGAGTTATTTGTGCCAGTCGTTCCATTCGTGCCCTTCCATTCGTGCTCTTTTCAAACGTAGCCCCTCCTCACCAAAAACATATCATCACCCCTGGATTATTAGAATTACGGATTGTAAGAAGTTGTACATAAAAAATCTCTTAATAGTCAACAAGATTATTTCAGAAAGAGATGGAGATGATGAGTCAAAGTAAAAGATGCAAAATGCAGGAAATGGAATAAGAACAGCTGTAGTTGTAAATGATATATTACAAAGATTCTAAAAGCATCAGCAAATTAGATATTACCTCAATCCATCAAATTAGATGTTACCTGTCAGAGGAACAAAAATTCAACAGAAATTCTAACTGAATAAAGGACAACTAAAATTACATAATCTATCAATTAATCATCATTTTTCAAATTGTTTGAGGTTTAACGTGTGTTTTACAATCAGGTGTACTTAACATACAAATGTATCTGTTAACTAAGTTATGTATGCAGCAAGAATATTATGATTAGTATGACCAAACCAATAAACCAATAAAGATAGACATCCAGCTCAGCATCACCTCCTATTCTGGTCCATTATCAGAGCAACCTTTTCAACAGCTAGTCCTCTTATCAAAACAAAAAAGAAGATTTGCATCATAAAATTATATTACTATTATTCAAAATATAATAAAAAAATAAAAGCAGATCATAAAACAACACCTTAAATAGGGATGGTATTCAAATTAAAGATAAATTCGATGTTTGATTGGCTGAATTACCTATAATTTGAAGACAACCCCTCCTCCATCACAACTTTAACTCTTCCTGAAAAAATCTTTTTTTCCTCCTGACTTTGATTCCAATTGAATATCACTAATCACAATATTATGACTGATAGCTTTGCACATATCATAAACAGTTAAACCAGATACTGATACAGCAGTCAACGCTTCCATTTCAACACCTGTTTTACCAAAACAAGACACTTCCGCTAATATTCGAATGGAATGATTTTGTTCATCCAAGTCCATACTAACATCAATTTTAGAAGCAGATATACCATGACACAACGGAATAAGGTTTGGAGTATGTTTTGAGCCCATGATACCTGCAATTTTGGCCACTGTTAATACATCCCCTTTCTTCGACGAATTATCTCGCACAGCATTAAAGACAGTCTCACCAAGCTTTACAACACAAGAGGCACTTGCAAATCTATATGAATCAGGTTTGGCACCAACGTCTACCATATTTACTTTGCCATCACCATCTACATGTGTAAGGTCAGTAGAGTTTATGGTTGTCGAGTTAATGTGTCTTCGAAAACATTGCCAACTGGATTTACTCATGTCTCTCAAAACACTATTTGTTAGTAGAGAGCTTTTGATCATATTATTACAATTGAACTGTGATAAAAATAAAAAAACAATTTGTTTACATAATTATTAACAAATTAAAATGGCTATATAGCATAAATTAACGTATCCTTTGAATGAAATAGCTAGTGGTGCAGTACAAAATATATATATATATATACAGTAAAAATCACATTAAGGCAATAAATGTCAATCAAAAATCAAATTGCCTATGTGAATCTAACAAGACACTTAAACGTACTACTTATTTTCTCACTATTACATTGTTTTTTTCTAAGCTATAGTATAGATGAATGGATTTCAGACCAAGCATGAAATTATTTTAAATGCCTTTCCATCTGATAAGAAAAAACGTAATAAAAGGTGCTAATTCCTTTTGCATATATATCAACCAATAATAATTTATTCCAATTTGAATTACTAGAACATTTGATTATCAACTGTAAAATCATGAACTCGTGCATTGAAATATTTAATAGTATATTTAATAGTATTGTACCACAATGATATTGTTTATGTATATCTAGTAACTGAATAGTTAACCCTTCATTGGGAAGTCGTTTCTTTGTGTGTGGATTGGAAGTATATCTACCCCCTCCCCTTCGACATTTTCATTATTTCCTAGCTATCTATTAATTTCTATACAAAAATATTTGGCATGGTTCTAGAGACATCCCTTACAACTTTTACTGAGAAGAGTTTGTTCAAAAATATTAATTACTTTTCGTGATATTTGTCATTTTTTCACACTCGTTTAGAAAAAAACTTACTCTGAGAAGAAAACAATAGAAGATGTTTCAAAAGATTTTTCAACAACGTGAGATTCCAGCTGCGTTTCAAAAAGGAAAGAAAATGATTAAGAATTCATTCACTCAATGCATCTTTTTTTTCTTTTGAAAGGTTGGCAGTTAAGAAATTCATTCATTTCAACTTAAAGTTGAGAGAAATATCAAGAAACCTTCATTTATCCCACGAACTACAAGGAATTGCACAAAGGTGTAAGAAGAAATCTTAGTCACATTTTTTCACGAATATTTATCACCAACAGATTTTCATACAAGCGACAATTAGTACAGGGGATGGTAGTTCTACCACCCCTCTTACCGACGAAGGGTTAATACACAATGAATCAGATCAGATTTTATGTGCTCACTTTTATGAACTATGATTGATTATTGATTATTTTCCAGCTTGTCGATTTTGGATAAAATATCTTGAAATCATGAAAATCAACTTCTTCATATTTATCAATTTTGTAGACACATTATTATACTTTTTTCATACACTTTTCAAGGGTTTATCTGACCAGGGGGGGGAGTCATCGTACAAAATAGCGACATGTGTCATGGGTGGGGTGGTCTTTTTTAGTTAATCTTGATTGCTATATTGTATATTTCGTACTCTATAGCAATTTTTTAGCAACAAATGAGTTCTATACATTGTCTTGTGAAAATATTATGTAGAAACTAAAGTAATTATACAGTATTATCATTGAATTTGAATAGAAATAAGGCCCAGTGATAAATAATTTTGTATAAACAGAAATAGTTGGCGGATATTTCAAGTTTTCAAAGGGAACCCTGATTTGTGTGCCAGATATTGCAGAAATGTGATCTTTAGGGTATGGAGAATTGATTTCAGGTAATTGCCACTTTGGCACTCTTGATCATCTTGAGATAATAACACAAATCCAAAAAGAAAAAGATGCCTTTGTAGTTAAAAAATTCCAAAGATGCCAAAAATAAATTAGATACTGATCAGTTATAACTAAAGATTATGACCTTAAAATAAAAACTCTTTATTCTCCACTTCTAGGTGATCAGCTTTTTTGCTATCCAGCGGTTTATAACTTTTTGATTTTTAACAACTTTCATTTTCTTCACTATTGGAAATTTGATAAATGAAAGTCGACTAATATCGTTAAGATGCTGAAAGGAATAAGAAGGGTAAAACTTATTGTTAGATTTTAACTAATTGCTTTGCATAATACATGGACCTTTTGCTTTGCTATCATCTTTAGTCTTCTTTGTTTAAGGCCATAGTTCTAAAGTACTAAATGATCAGTATCAAATTTACTTTTCATCAATGTATAACCTTTTGATTTACGACAACTCTGGATTTTTTTACTATGTAGGCATCTATTTCCTTTTGGATTTGTACATTTATTTCAAATTGCCCAAGAGCGCAAAATTGGTATTTATTTGAAATAAAGTCTCTTGACCCTATAGATCACATTTTCAGCATTATTATACATATATATTATTAGGGTAGAGTGAAAGTTGGGTTGTATTTAAAATATAAGTGCTCTTTCACAACTCTCACAACCAAACTTAGTTCATGAGTTGATCCAGGGGATGATAGGGTATTAATTCTTAATTTCTATATATTATATAAGGGGTGTATGGGTGTTCTGTCGCTTTTGCGTATAGTATGGGTGGTGGTCTGGGAGCAAAAAATGCTGTGAAGTATTGAGATATGTTGCTATGATGTAGTACGTTGACCCCCCCCCCTTATCTGACCTGTTTTCATGGTTTACTAGTTTTATGTAGTCTTTCTAGGTAACTACAAAAGCTAACTAACTAATGAACACCTAATATGGATCAGATAATTTTTTAAACAAGATGAAAATAGTTGTTTAAAAGCAAGATTTTTTTAGGGTTTTCAAGGTCATTTAATCAATCAACAAGATTTTAAAAACTAGAAATACATTTTTCTGCAGCCATTATGTAATACTTTGGAACACTTTTAAGAAATATCCTGAAAATTACAAAACGATCAAAAGACTTTCGACCAAAATTCATACTTAACCAACAATGAATACAATTAAAATCAACTCTCATTTTATGGGCGTACATAACAGTATACAAAAACTACTGTTTCTTCAATGAAAACAAATACTCTCCACCATAACAAAATGTTCAAAAAATTCCTTCGATCTTGAATAATGTTTACATGTAAATATAGAAATAACTTTAGTAAAGAATCAATATTTGTACTTCAAGTTCGGTTTTGTGATAAAATTATGATGCAATATAAGAAGATGAAAAAGATACGACTAGCAATGTTATTGTCTCAAAATTATGGATACTAGCTATAACTGTTCCATCAACAAGGCTGACACCGATGGAACATTTAGCAGGGCATAGAAAAGGGAATCTTTTTAATCAAGATTTTGTGACCCCTTACATAATCTGATAGTTAAAAATCTATGAAAAGTCGATACTTCATAGGCTCAACCAATAATGTCATTATACCTTCATATCGTAAACAACTCAGTTTATATGGCTTATATAAGCTTACATTACTG
This sequence comes from Nanomia bijuga, assembly GCA_032273505.1. NCBI lineage: Eukaryota > Metazoa > Cnidaria > Hydrozoa > Siphonophorae > Agalmatidae > Nanomia > Nanomia bijuga. The sequence continues at coordinate 10,582 of JAUKPT010002505.1, forward strand.
TTAAGCCTAGCTTTTATGCCTTTAGAAAAGATGAATTTTCGAAGAATTAAAACAAGATTTAAAACCATACGATTTTGAGTATCATCATAATTACCTACGCAACTCAGCAGAAAAGTCTTTCTATAACTCACATTGAAAACCACAAATACATCAGTTACAAAGCAGTTACAACAGGGATAAGATTCTCGGAGGAGATATATAATGTTTTGGAATTTTAATGTGAATTCTATGAAAGATTTAACACATATGAGATTGTCTCAAAAGTTTGCCTTCATTTGATTGGTTGAAATTACCTCATCAAAAATCTGGTTTATTAAGAAATTTTACAAAATGGTTTTGAATTCTGATAAAACAAACAAATAAATTTCTTTTAAACCAATCATAATCTCGATAATGTGATTTCCAACATATCAAATAGCAGAACTAGACAAACTTTTGAGACAATTCCTTACATATAATCAATGTTGATTTCAAGGATTTTGAAATAACAACAAACAAAACAAAATGATTACGAACAGTGAATATGCCATCAATAACATTAGACAGTTCAGAATGTTTTGTTTCATTTTATGCCAGGGGAGGAACGATGCTTATGATAATAACAAAAAAAGATAAAGAAATAGACAGTAGCGTGGGAATGACTATTGTTTATCCTTATGTTTAGGCTAGAGATAAGATTATTCAAAGGTATTATATGAAAAAGTTCAAGAAAAGTGAAATTGTTCACATTTTTCGACTTGCAGTGTAAACAGATTTGTTCAAGAGGCTGTTAAAGTGCAAACAAATAGGACAATATTTGACACAAGATGAGCCTTATTGTTTTTGGTCTTGCTGCACATAACATTTATTGATAAAAAAGTTGTGGCGTCTCGACTTTCACTGTAATACATCAAAACTTAACATAACAAACACATGTTCAGAAAACTGAAAGCTTTGATGTAGCGCGAAAATTTTTAGGCAAATTTTCGTTTGAGGCAAGAACCTAGAATACCCCTCAGGCGATGGGTGTAATAAGAGCTACAAGTAAAATTACATCAATTTGGTTCCATTAAAATTGTAGTTGCATGGGTTTTCTTAGGTTTTAAATGTCCGAAAATTTATAAATCTTAGCCCTAAGAATTGACTATCCATTTACTAAGAATTAATTGACCACGTGATACTGAAGAAAAGAAATATTTGGTTCAAATCCTGTCTTTCAGGCACGCTATACGGAAATTTTTAGCGGGAGCGTCCCCGCCAGAAATAAAGCCAAAGAGGGTGAGGACCAGACATTTTGAAAATGCACTTTATACTAGAATGGACTTAAATGGGCCAAAGTTAGACTAATTAAGGCTAATAATGACCAAAGGCTTCCTATTCACACCAATTACCGGTTATATTCGTAATCAGCATAGCTAATATAACCAAAAACAATTGGACCCCATAGTTACCTGTCATGTTAACACTCAGCTCACTGAGCTGCTAGTCTATTTTCCAAGAACAAAAAAATGTAAAGATCTTGAAGAAATATTAAAGTAAGGCAGTGTCGCACTAAAAAAAACTACAAAAACCAAGATTTATCATAAACAAAAATTAAGCAGTAAAAACAGTATCCTGAAAAGGCTTACAACTGTGTTGTGAGCTACTTAAAATAATCTATTCATTAAATAGGAATAGCAACTTAACCCTTCATAAGCAATAATATCCCAAACTGCTAAATCTGAACCAACAATTATTCTCTCCTCATCTGAGCCATCATGTGAACAAACTCAACAATGAACTTCATGCAAAAAAAACAACAGAAAAACGACACTCACGTGTTCAACATCTCCTACTAAATGTACATAAGCATCTAACAAATAAATCGTTTGGCAAGTAACATCTGATACAAATAAAACGTATGACAATATTTCAACAGTTGCTGACAAGAGAAGCTTAAGTTTATATAACTGACACTTAAGACTAAGGTTATTATCCTAACAAGTCATCATTAAACATGGTTCTTATGACCTTGAATACTCTTTTCGTTTTCAAAGACTGTTTGGATAAATGTTACTATGTATAGTTAATCTAATTGACTCATTTTCATCTCATAAAACCACATAGATTGACATTTTTGTCAATCGTTAGTCTAATCTTAAGAATGATGGATTGACAGATCCTAAGATGGGGTCACTATTGGAAAGAAAAGACTGTAAGTTTGATGATGGTGGTCCAAAACAAAATATAAGCTCTTCTTCACTGAACAACTGTAATCGACGACCAATAACCCCAACAAAAAACAAGACACCACTTTCTATCTTAATGCTTTCAATCACTAGGTACTAACCTAAAATACAAAATATAAAAATTAAATACGAAGTTGTCATATGTAATGTGATGTATCTTGGTGTAGAATTTATCTTTCTACTAGCATAGACAAGTCTAGATACCAACTTATAGTCTAGATTCAACATTCTACCATGCCAATTATAGGAACTTCTTAAGAGGCATTGTCTGTAAGAATCGGGTAATATCTTGACAATTTGACAGTGATGACATCAAAATTGTTATTCCTCTGGTTATTTTGTTGACATCAATGATAGAAATAAGTGTGTAAAATATTTTTGACCAAAATCA
>JAUKPT010002506.1:0-13177 GCA_032273505.1 Nanomia bijuga
GTATAGAAATTTCCACCGGCCGATCTGAGATTTTTCCACCGGCTAAAAGGACATTTCCACCGGCAAAAGCCGGTAGCTGGCCCTTATTTACACCCCTGCATAACTGCCTTCTTCCTTGTACTATCATAAGAAAAGTTAATCAAAATGTATTATAAACCCGCAGCACAAATGAAGACAATACAGTCATTAGTAAAGCTACTGTAGTCAATTTTCAAAAAACCCTAAGTATATCAAAAAGCTGTATTATACCATTTATAAGCAGATAATTTTCAACAGTATTAAAAAATATTGACCCCAAATCCTTAACATTATTAATTTCTGGTAATAAACAATATAAAACTTACCTTGCAGGTTAGTGCCGAATAATTGCATTCATAATCAAAAATAATAGCAAACATAATCTCTTCTTAATTTATCTGCAATCATTTTGTTTCTAGGAAGCCAAATAGCAATACATCACTTACTTCTACCACCACTAAACAACCAAAAAAATGCTGGATTATTTCTTTATTATCATAAATGAAAATATAATTGCAAACAATAACCAATAAATATCATATCTATAATCCATATCTATTCATGATTGCTTGCTTACCAGATGTAATCAAGACACAATTAGGACCAGCCGTTGCAACTGGTAATGAACAAACCTTTGAATATGTATTACTCGTTATATCATAATACTCCACTGATTGAGTTTCGTTTACATCAACAAACTCCTCATCATCGTTAGCCATTCCATATTGATCGTACCCTTCAGCAGATACCATACCACCTACTAAAAATATCTTATCATTTAAACATGTGATACCCATAAAAGCACGAGGCGTAGACATGTCCTTGATCATTCTCCATTCATCTGTAAATACATTCAAAACTTCAGCTGTACGATAATAAGACCACATTCCATACTCTCCACCAAATACAAAAACATTATCATTCAGACATATCGCACTGGCACAAGATCGAGGACAATTCATGGGGAACAATTTCGACCATTCATTTTCATATGGATTGTATCTTTCAACACTTGCTAAAGGTTGCCCATCAGGACCATAACCACCCAATACATAAAGGAATTGATGCACTGCAACACAAGCATTTCTACGAGGAACTTTCATATTATGAACTTTATCCCAAACTCCAATTTCAATTGAATATTTATGAACCTCGGAAACACTCTTCCCATTTACACTACCACCAATAACATACATATCTCCGTTGTAAACACAAACACAGTGATTTGAAATAGTTGTTGGAAAAGGAGCTTGTTCAATCCACTTATCAAAACTGAAACAATATCGTTCAACACTATTTGTTGCTTTCCCTTCGATATTTCCACCGATACAATATATTTCGTTATTCAACACGACTGATGCACTAAGAAATCGTGAATGAAGCAGGGGTGCTAAAGGATACCAAAAATCTTGTGATGGGACATAACATAAAACTTCATTTGTATTCATTCGTTCTTGATTACCACCACATACTAGTATCATTTCCGATATATCATAATGTAAACGAGGTGTAAATTCTTTTCGGCATTTAAACATATGTCTCCTATCAGTAAAATTCAGATAACTTTTGGCTTCATAGATTACACTACAACACTCTTCATTGGCCATCAATTCTTCATCCCTTTCTAATACATCCATTATAAAATATATTGAAGTAAATGATAATCGAATACATTTAAAAAGTGTCACTAAGTAAATTCGACGTGTTTCAATACCATAATGTATCCAATCCATAACTGCACTAAAAATCTGCTCTTCTCTATCAACAACAATATCATCGGAACTTACGATCTTCACAACATGTGAACAAGTAAGATTTTTGAAATCATCATATTTTGACACTTCTAAAAAATTCTGTAAGATAAACTTATCAGCAGCTTTTTGTAGTGACTCACAATTAAACTCATTTGCAAGAGCTGCAATCGACAAACAATTAGCTGGACATAATTTCTTCTCATAAAATCGACAAGATAGTTCTTTCAGAGATGTCATATAAAGAACATCAGATGCAAGTATCAACTGTCGTACCTTTTTCTCGTCAACACAAATCTCACCAATGTAGATGAAATTAAGTATATCAGGAAATACCTCATTGCTTATTTTATTAGTAAGTTCGAGCCTTGAACCGAGTGTGCAGCCATCCACACCTAACTGTTCAATAAAATAAGGGCTTGCAGCACACAAGATATTTCGATGAGCGAAGTACTCATATTCGCCAATCACTAGAATAACATCACATAGGGTTTTATATTTACGGTAGTCATTCAAACAATCAGCTAATTCTTTAGCATAATTTGGTTTTTGATATCTTTCAAAGGAAGTTTTCTTTTCTTTTGGGTACAGCATAGACATCTTTCCATTATATGATATGGCAAAGATGTTTATGATTCTACTGTATCATTTTTTTTCTAAATCGAAACAGAATTATTTTTAATTAATAAAATATTATTATAGAATTAATAAACAAAAAGCTAAAGGTTATTTCCGAAAAAGGTTGTTATTTTTTGTTTTGTTTTTTATCTGATTACTCACAATGTAGAGATGCCTCAAAAGAAAACAACTATCAATGACACCCTTAATGCACAAAACAAATACAACTATTTGTAAAATAGCTAAGATCCTAAATATTATATCAAAACGTATGATAAGTAATGAATCAAATTTATCATAATGTAATTCATACATAATTAACATTTCCATATCAGATTAAAACAGAATTAGCAAGGCATCAACGGAAAACTCAAAGAACTATTCTAGCACTAGCACACACATGCACTATGTTTGTATAGACCTGATGAAATACTGAACATACTGAATGCAAATAAAGTAACAGGATAAAAGTATTTCTCCCTAACTCATTTCAATTATAAACGCACATCTTATTTGACAAATGAAATATAAATAAGCATGAGTCGTAAAAGAAATAATATGCTGAAAGACAAAATATTTCTTTCATATTATCATCATAACAAGTATCTTTTAAAAGAGCACTTAAAATGTAGACTCGTCAGGCTTAAGATGAAAGATGTTATAGTTCAGTATTTTAAGTATGTGCAAGACATTATATCAATATTTTCAAGTGTTCAAATCGTAATCAGCTTATTATTTCTTGTAGTTACTACATAGAAAATCATTTGAGGTATTTTTATTGAATTCAATCCAACATCGTAATGACAAAATGTTAACGTTTATATTGATAGCAATAATTGAGGATGCTATGAATAAAATTGATAGGAAGAAACATGAACATTTAGGGAGAACTTCATTGTTTTAGGTGGAATTAGTCAAGGTAGCAATGCAGTGTTCAAATGCTCTTGAAGATGATAAGTTTTTTTTCAGTTAGCTAATGAAAACAGAAACAAGAATTTATTTCATTTATTGATGTACATTATAATCAAAGAAGCAGTGTAAAATCTAAGGTTTAATATTATCCACATGATTCCAAATGAATGAATGAGTACAAACTAGTTTGTTATCATATAAAAACATCACTGCTTGTAATTCAAAAAGATCTTTTCCATGCAGCTACCAAATCAATGCATGACTGCTACAATTAAAATAGCAACAGATACATATACCTTATACGAAATCTAAATTTCATTTTTAAAATCTTTCTTTTTATAGAAACAGCATACTACATTCTACATTCAAAAACGTATTTTGGCAAATTCTAAACTTTAATCGACTGTATTCCTCCAACTAAAACAACTAAAACATAAAAACACCTGAAAACACCAGTAATTTTGATGGGTTTGATACATAAGTACAGATAAAAAATAATTCCCATCATTTGAAGTATCTTTATGTAATGAAAAACACACCTAGTAGAATTCATTATATATATATTTTTTATATATATATAAATAATTGTTCTACGTGTCCAAGAAAAACTTTGTTTGCCTGCACAGGCGTAGGGCACACTTTGAGATCACATGAACTTATTTCCCTCACAAAAGCCAAATAAAGTGTTTTTTAGAAGTTTATGACAATAAGCCTTTCACAAAAAATGAATAACTATTCATAAATGACATTTTCTTTCAAATGTACAACATTAGACCTGCAATCATATAGAATCCATTAAAATACATCAGGCAACTATTCTGACAATCCCTTCCATCATAAAACTAAACAAAGTGATACCAATAACCGTGAATTTCTCTGCATTCAATACTGGAAAATAATCCACTCAACTGAGTAAGAACTCAATATGAAGGAGATAGAATCAAAAGAACAATTCAAAAGAACTTATTTCTATACTAGAAAACGATGTCTAATCAGATAAGGTATCTATCAAACTATTGCGTTTATTCTACAATATGTTTATAATCAAATTGTAAGTACCTTGTCTCATGAAAAACAACCTATAACATAGCTTTGATTTGTCTTCTGATTTTCATGTGATTTTCATTTAAAATTATTCAGCTGATTTAACTCAATATAAAGAAAGAAAAAATTCCACCATAAAATAATCTCATTATTTAAAAGTGCAAAAGTAGTTTATAACATTGATTTAAAACACGAAGGAAACCAGGTATGACTCCCAAGGTGCACCTAGTTATAGCATAAATTAAAGAATAATAGATAAGGTAGTCCAAACAATGAAATACATATAAATATTTTACTCCAACCACCTCAAAAATATTTATTCCAAATTGTCCCTTGGAATACCTTTTAGTAAAAAAGTTACTCAGAAATAATTAAGAGAATTTATAATTTATTTATCTATTAATCAACCTTTATGAGAGCAGTATTAAGCAGTAGAAAAAGTTCATGTCAGAAATAATTTTTACTATGTTTTGTTTAAAAGTTCTTTCCGAAAGGTAATAATTAGAATAAACTAGACAAAATACAATATCCTCCATTCTAGAGTGCAGTATAATTCGTATATAGAGAAGAAGTTTCATGACATAATTGTTTAAGGAAATTCAGACCATTCCAGTTAAAGTTCACAAACTCCAGGCAGGATTTAAACTGAGTGCACGTATCTTAGTATCTTGATATGGCAAAGATTACAACACTGCTGACTGTTATGGTTTTCTTTCTTTGACTAAAACAACTGCTTACAGCTTATCAAATCGGCTCACTATACCAATGCACAATGAAGCAGGCTGAAAGCTCTCATATATTTCTAGCATAAGCAATAATTGCATAAGCACTAGATTGCACTAGAACTTAGTCGGGTTTAACCCTAAATGTACTGGTTAAGAGAATGCAAGCTTATTGGGATTACTTAGATACAATTAGTAACCCCATCGTTATTAAAGCCCCCCTCCCCCTCACAATAAAATCTTCCTTCGTGAGGTCAAGTCTAAAGTCTACTCCTATTATGATTCAGAAAGAATTCAGATGTAGGGTTCGAAATATTCGTAGGCTAGAGGCTAAAACCGTCTGTTTGAAAGAATCTGACCAAAACTCTGAATGGAAGCATGATGGGCCTGGTTTTTACCAGAATGGGATAACATTGAAAAATAGCTTACAAGGAAAAAATTCCTTATTACGACCACTGGGTAAGGTTAAAACAATGGAGAGTGCACATAACCTTGTATCTATAATTATTGTGACGTTTAACTGGCCTCATGATTATCAGTGGATTTTGAGCTAAATACATGCTATTGTAAGCAAACAGTGTGTCAATATATAAATAGTTGGCTTGATTGACACTTATGCTTAATACACTCCAACTAAAAGGTCAACAGGGATCACGTGAAAGTAATCATAAACGATAAATATGCATTAACAGTGTGCAAAATATTCATTTTACACCATGTCTCAAATCATCGAACACCTCCTTCTTGATGAAATTTGAAATTAGCAACTAATTATCAAAATCAAGATCATAACAAATAAAAACATAAATAAAGATACATTCACAGCCTTCTATATAAGTAGAAAAATACTCATAAATAAGTTAAATGTTAGATAGCTTTTAATAAGAAGTTGTAAGATAAGCCAGCCCTCCATGTCCACGAGGAGGAGCATAGTGTCTTAGGGGGTCACAACCCCCACCTACAAGGCTAACCCCCACCTGATTTGCACAGAGTCAACCCCCAGCACCTTATCTAACTCGCACCTAGAATTTAGGATTTATCCAATCCCCACCTGAAAAATCAATGTAACATTTAATAAAGCTTCAATTGGACACACAAAACCTGTAAAAAGGGAATAAAAAGAAATTTAGATAATTGATATTGTAAGTTGAAGTAGACAAAAATGACAAAATAAAACACCTGAAAACATAAGAGACAGAGTAAAAGTTGATAAGTAAAAGATACAAGAGATTTTAACACTAATTAGAAATATTAAATTGGAACTTTTAGACTAACCACTACTAATACAAATTAGTTAAATTCAAAGACACTTCAACCCCCAGCTAGAAAATTATACCCCCATCTTCGCTCTCAACCTCTCAACCTGATTCTCTGAACAGCCTTGACCTTTCAGGCCACTTCGAAGAAGGTCTGAACCCCCCCCCCCCGGCAGCTTAGGGGGGATGGACACTATGAGGAGTTATCTAGGTAATGATACAATCAGAAGTCAAAAACGTTAATAAATTAAAGAATCTCCAGGCTTTCTTTCTAATAACATAACAAAATCAACTCTTTAATAATATTAAGAATCTTTTACTGTTAATGTAATTCAAAGTTAGAAGTTTACTATGAACTAGCCAAAAGATTCCTTAATTAACCTTTTCACAATAAAGCATTATTATACAATTAACTTTTTCAATAAAAAAATAGTAACAGTCTGTTTCACGCTTTCGCAATCTTCACATCTAAGGTTCAATTACCTTAGAATCAAAAGAATTATTATCAAATGTACTAAACCAATCAAGTTTTTTTTTACTCCAGGACACTAAGACGCATGGAAGATTTATTGACAACATAAAATCATATTCATTCCAGTTCATTCCATGAAAATATATACTGTGTCATATGATTTCAATAATTCAACTTCCTCCAGCAGGACGTGAAAATATGAGTTTATCGTGCCAGCCTGCATTAGAATTTAGTTGCTGCATCTCTTTTTTTTATTATTTGTTTTCTTAAAGTGCTTTTTTAGCTTTATAAACATAAATTACCCCATTACCAGTCTTGAATATTGATAACCACTTATGCGAATAAACCAATAGATCAGTGCATATGATCAACCCTTTGAAATTATTAAGGTCTACTAATCCTGGTCTCTTCAGGCAAAAAGTGACCAACGTTATTTCAACGTTATTTTAAATAACGGAGGTTGCTTTTTTCCAGAAGAGACTAGCGATGCTGGGCACTAAGCGATTTAGTACCCGGGCAACAAAATATAAAGCACTGACGTTTTTGCTCATTATTAGTGATTATTAAGGATCTCAAAACATATTACATTTCTTCTTCAACTGGAATATTTTGTGATAAAAAGGGCAAGGACTCAAACCGGGACCAGGGACCCTAGTGGGACCCGGAACCCTAGTGGGACCTTAGTGGGACCCAGGACCCTAGTGGGACCTGGGACTCAAGTGGGACCCAGGACCCAAGTGGGACTCTGACGGGACTCAAGTGGGACCCGGGATGCTGGTGGGACCCTAGACCCACGATGTTGATTTATGTACTTTTATAATATATTCTCGTATTAATTTTTATAATCATTGATTAATAGTTTGTATACTCAATTTTAAATTTTCTGTATAATAATGTTTGAACATTTAATTTCATTCTATTCAAAAAAATGAATTAAAAGAATAAAATGGAATTAAAAGAAACATGATCTTTTATTTAAAAAAAAGGGCACAAGATTAAAATGGAAAAACAAAAGGCTTTTGTAAAAGAAGTGATAGGATTTTGTAAACAATGTTTGTTGTGTTAATTGTTAGTCATTAGCGGGGTCATTATGTGCTATGACTCAGTAAGATTGTTCAGTTTGTGAAGACTTCTGAAAATGTGCACACAAACTTAGTAGACCTACACCATCTCAAAAAGTAACACCGGCAAAAATTCCGGACTTCCGGTAAGGCAAAATTCTAGCTCATTTCCGGTGACTAGAGACAAAATTTTATCACACAAAATACAACTTTTAGTATATCAAAATGTCGGTAATTTAATGCTGATTAAGAATCGAAATAGAAGCATGGCCTGGAAATGAACCGTTTCACACGTATAAGAGTTTCTGTAAAGAAGAACTAAAAGCATGATGATGAAACACACTTATACGCTTATAAACTTATACAACTTTTATCAAAATACTTGAGTTTTCGTTTATGATAAATAATTCAGAACAAAAATGTTGATGATCTTATCTATTCCTTTTTTTCTCTATCTTCCAACTCATACAATAGATAAACAAAAGATAAACATTTGGGAAGAGGGAATCAACTCTAGATTATTCATTGCAGTTTTGATGAACATACAGTATTCTTATACTTATTTCTTCTTTTTAATGTAAAGAATCTTTGATTAGTGAACACTTGATTTATCGATTTATGAACAATTATTGTTGAGTGCTGATGTTTTATGTTTTTCGTTTTTCTTAATTATGAGCGTTATAAATACCAAGCGAAGAATATCTACGATATGGGACTTGTGTTGTTTTTGTCAAAAGACAGAAAGAGGAACCCTTGTGCATCCATACAAAAAGACTATGTATCATAACTCTTGTAAGACTATAGAAAATGATATTAACAGATTCATCGAACGAGACGTATCGCTGCCATTTGATATAACATAGAAAAAAATGTCAATGATCCAAGGCTCCCATATGATCCGCTTGTTATTGCTGAATTAATTGCGTTTGTTCAATATAATAGGTCTGCCGTCAAACTCAATGACGTCAGAAGTCTATACCAAGAGAGATTAAAGAGAGAAGAAATCTATGTGGATTAACGTGAATTTGAATGCAACAAACTTCAAAGAACACTTATTATTCAAGTAAGGTGATGAATGGCAATCATATAATCAATCTAAGCATGTAATTCTGTCCCCTATCGAGTACTGGTGAAATCCTGAATGAACATTTAAACAAAGATTTATCGAAGATGAGTGTACAAAGATCATTGAAGTTGGAATGTTAATAAGAAAGTATATTCTTCAAGTACAACCTGATTTTAATGGCTATTTTTCTGATAATTATTTTTTACGTTAGTGAGGGTGTTACTAGAAGGAGTTACATTCATTAACTGAATAGATTTAGATAATATGAATGCAAGAACAAAGGTCGCTCTGGGATTATCATATTTGATAATAATTAGTAATTCAGTTAGTAGAGGCAGAAAACATACAGAAGACTAGATATGCCTGCAGTAATTCATATGGTAATACCGAAAATATAAATTTCGAAAATATACCAATGCATCTTCTTCCATTCTTACTTGCTCAAATGAATAATTGTTCCACTAGAACAGATGCAGTATGGGACAGGTATCCCGAATCAAGTTTAAAAAGTCAGACAAGAAAAAAACGACTAGGAAAAGTACAAAGATAAGACCATCAGATGATGTGCCAATTCCAAAAGGAAAAGAATGGCAAAACTATTTGAAAGTTAGTGAAAATAAGGACGAACTATTTAAATATATTGCAGATGGACTAGTCAGGGCTACTTCTTCTTGTAATTATTTTCTGTTTTCAACAAAAGGAGAAGTTGCGATTTCAATCCAGCCATGAAGAAGCTGACAGCTACATGTTACTTCATCTGTTCGATGCTGCCATTGAAGGACACGAAAAAAGCTACGTTCGAACTGTTGATTCTGATGTTGTAGTGATTCTTATTTATCATTTTACAAATCTTAAACAGATTGGCCTAAGAGAGTTGTGGGTAGGTTTTGGAAAGATATACCAATTCATGACGTATCGCACCGACTAGGGGAAGAAAATTGCAAAGTACTTCCCTTCTTTTACACTTTTATAGGATAAGATTTGACATTTTCAGCGGTGCCACAAGATTTTTATTACGTTAAACAAAATTTTTTCAGACTGTTGTCGCTAGCGCTAACAGATGTTTTATTGCAAGATTTTCTTATTTGTAACAATAGTGTTTTTTGGGTTCAAGATGAATATTCTTAACTTTTCGACCAAATTTATTTTAACATTCTAATATTTCTAACTTATTCTTAGCATATTCTTAGTATACACATCATGTGGAAGGTCTTCATTTTACAAAATTCCTTTATTTTAAATCAAATTCAGATTTTGGATTGAGTAAATAAAAAACACCTTGTATATTCTTAACAAAAATTGAAGATGATGATATTAGATATTCTTAGCATACTCTTAATTTTGGTCAAATTTCATCGTGGACATTCTTATAAAAAAAAAGCATGTATTATTTTCATAATCAATCGTTTAATCAACACTACTAAATCAAATCTATGAAGCCATTTTCTTTAGAACAGATGATAATGATTATGATTACGCATGCTGATATAATTTTTTGGGTGCAAAAGTCAGAGCTTTTTTAAGTCGCAAATTTTCTTCTTTCTTTTTTCCACCCTTTGGACAAATTTTCTCAACTTTTTTTACCCACCATACATACTTTAGTAACTAATTTTTTTATTTACATTAAAATAATTTACAACAAATAGGACGTTAAGATCAAAATTAAATAAAACAAGAAGTTAAAACAATGACTATCAGTGGGATGATACCAATTATCGATACCCAAAGATACACAACAATTAAAACAGATAAAAGAAAAGAAAATCCGAAGATAAATACACACAAAAAGTGTGCAGGAAAAGGAGGGGTGAGGTAGTTTAAATTAGGGGATAAGTGTGAGGGAATGAGGAGAGAAGAACGAGTTCAATCCAGACCTTCAGAAAGAGCTAGATATATGCAGTAGATACAAGTACCTTGTGATTTTCTAGAGAACTTAGATCTCTGTGACCATATAGAAGCAAATGTATTTTATCAATGGAGTGAAGATCCAGGTTCTTCTCTATAAGAATAGATTCAATTTCTCTATAAAGATCTGCTCGTATCAGATTAAAATTACAACATTCCAAAAAGAAATAATGTGTGGTCTCACTACCTGTTCCACATGAGCAAGTATCGTCAGGCGTGACTTTGAAGTTATGCTTTAATTTGTGACTTTTGAGTAGACTCAAGCCTACTCGAATTTGTAAAATTCTTTTTAGGCTTCGGCGATCGGAAAGACCAAATGTATCTCCTTTTGGTGGTCGAATCACACTTAAAACTCGTTCTTTAAAAAGACACTTTTCTAATATTAGAATCAATATCATTCCATGATTTTATACTGTTAGGATAAAAGGAGTGCAACAGGACATGATAGGGATGTTAGACGGCAAGCGATGCAAAAACGATTCCTATCTGGGATTGTTTTTTTTCGATACCCAGGAGTTAAGTTGTTCATTATTTTATATAACATTACTAGTCGGTGAAAATAACGTCTTAGGTCTAATGTTTCCCATCCTAGTTCCTCAAATAGCTTGTTTTTGCTAGAGCCTTTCCAGGTACCAGTGATGGCTAGTGCAGCTTGATACTGTGTCCTCTCAATAATACCCATTGTAAAATTCATGAAATGCAAATCATTTATTAGGAAAATAAAAACCTGCACCAGCTATTTATGAACAACTCATGGAGGTAGGGGGATTTACCATCATATTTACATCAATTTGTAATCCTGTTTCAGTTAACCATATTTGGACTGGGCTTTTTTGAGTGCTCTAAGACTGGAGAGGGGGGTGGAATCCACCCCCCTCTCTAAAATCTTTAAAAATGAAGCAAATGAGGTAAAAAATGAGGTATAACCCAGCAGAGTTAAAAACCTTCATAGGATATACCAGAAAAATTTAAAAAAGTACCCCTTGGTTCAATATTTTTTTTCATTTTTAAGTTATTGAACAGAAACCACTAGGGGGAGGGGCAGAAAGTACCCCCCCAGTCCAAATAGGGTTAAGCTAGCCTCAAATATTGTTTTATTTGCTATTTTAATGTCCAACACATCAGCAATTAAACGGTGATTTGTATCATGGGTATATTTAAAGATTTGTAACATGTCTTCTTATCAAATGGTATTCTCACCCATAAATGATTTCTTTTTTATTAGATACTTTTTATCAAATTTATAAATTTAGGTTATTTTCGCAATAACGGAAGAGATTGCTTTGAGAAAATCTCGGTGATAAGAACTAAAAATTATCAAAATAGCCATTGGCATTTGCAATTTCACTAATTACATTTTTCTTACAAATTGATTTCTTTTGTTGGCTTCTATTTATCTATTAGATAGATGCATTTGTGTATGTTAACTGAATACATTGTCAATGCACATTTTATCATGATTTTACCTTCTGATTTCGTGGTTGCTTCGAAACCCATTATTTTTCCAAAAACGCATCTTTTGATGATGCAAAAGTTATTTCAACTCCCAATAGCGCACCCACTGATATAATTTTCAAATCATATAAACCATCATAGTAGGCAGAGGGGTGTCAGCCCCCCTTCCTGAACCAGCCTCCCCCTTCTTGGTATCCCCTTTCCTACGGAACCCTCATCCCCCAGCAATACCATATGTTTTATTCTCATATTATACCACTGCGAAGAATCCACTTTTTTAGTATTTCCTAATTTTCCTCATTTTCAAACTATGAACCATTATTTCGAGTAGTTGCAAATTTTCATCTTCGTTTTTTCCCTACTTCATTTCATTTTTTTTCAAAAAGTATCTTCACGCTTCACTAACCAAAGTACTTTACTATAGCTCTTATCTGACTAAAATTTGAGGTAATGGGTTGAAAAATGATGGAGCTATGAAGAAACCTAGAATTAGTGCCAAGACTTTTGAAATGTACTTTATTAATGTTTTTTACAAATGATAATGAACCATTTCTAGCTAAACTAAAAGCAATATGAAAAAAGCAATCCAGTTTTCAAAGACACAAAATGGAAATCTGACCACTTGTTGTTGTTTTTTGTTTGCAAGAAGAAGACATGACATCAAAAAGCCGGTCCCTTCAGGAAAAAAGTGCTCGGCCACGTGATCAAAAGAAACCAATACAAGGCGAGAAAAGCTGGTCTGAAGTCCATAGTAACACTCGGCCGGTATAAGAAAAAAATAGCGTAACGAGGAAATTCAGCAGGAGGTTTTGGGGCGCTGTAAGCCTCCCAATGAAGTCCAGGGGTGAAGCCTCGGATTTTCTGTGGATTTTCGCCTTGATTTAAGCTAATTTAATT
>JAUKPT010002507.1:0-13177 GCA_032273505.1 Nanomia bijuga
AAAAGTCGGTAAATAATATTAGTCACTTGCTCAAAATTTAGTCACTTTTTACCGACTTTTTTTTTACCGATAAGGTAGTCGTATTTTCATGTGTTTAGACTTCAATAATTTCTTTCACGTCCTCGTCATTTTTGATTAGTTCTTCATTGATAATCAATACATCGTACATGTACATCAACATATATCGGACAAACTGAACGACGATTAGGAGTAAAAGTAGACGAACATAACAAAAAAGACGAAAAGTCACATGTAATGGCACACTCGAAAGAGACCAAACACAAACGGTTAACCATGAATAACGTGAAGATTCTAAGTAGCGGATACCACTCTTTATTCAAACGAACGGGTTTTGTTCGTCAGTTCATAATGATGGCTAGTTGATATCGGTCGAAATATTGAAACTCGAAAGAAATGTCTTTAAAACTTCTCGTAATCAATTTTCTTAATTTATAATCGAATTAGTTTCTTCCTAATTTTCAACATTACTGAGTGTCAGAAAAAAGTAAATATTCTAAAAACTACTAAAATACAAGTCTTAAAACCTTAAAACTTAAAACTTTAAGATTTCTGATAAGATTAACATGGTTTTCAAAAGAAAATAAATTAAAAGTTGAGAAAATCCAGCTTATTTCCCTGGTAGTTTCCTTAAGACTTAAGTGTTTCCTCGGTATATTTAAAAAAATCATAAAGTTTTTGTTCCTAGGTTTTGTAATGATATGAGCGCATTAAACTGTAAAATCTAAAAACTATTTTCAAAATATAAACAAACAAAGAAAGAGGGGGAATAGCGGTCCCATTGACGCTTTGGTGCCTGTAAAAATCTTGACTATGTCACCCAGACCCAAAAAGGTAAATCCTTGCTTCGAAGCTGGACGCTCTTTTAAAAAAAACAAGATACATTCGGCCCAGAAACAGATAGCTACCTCAAATAACTTATTCTATACGTCAAAAGAATAAGATTTCGTGGCAAAAGATTTCGCAGTTTTCGCAGCTTTGCAAAGAAAAACGTTTCAATAAGAACTTTCTGTACCGCGATATGTTATGCCGGGAAATTTTATGACGCGAAATTTTGCTACCTTATCGTCATAATAACGCCGTCAAAATAAAAGCTGTACCAAAAATCAAAAAACCAAGCAAAACAAACTGGTAAGATATTTTTGATAGCGAATCATTGTTTCACATTTCTTTATTCAATATGATAATACGTCACTTGGACTTGACTTCGTCGCTAGTGAAAAATATTTTTTATTTACTTTAGACAGATACAATAGCAACAAGGTAAGGTCTTTTTAAAGCATATATGACAATAGTAAACAAAAAAGACGATACCTGGAATAACAAAGGTTCTTTATAGATAGCAGAAACTTCAGTTTCTTCAAAACCACTTTTCATAAACATTTAAACTCATTCATTCAATTATTTTTTCAAGATCAATTCCAACTCTCTCCAAATGACTTGGATTCTACCTATTTTCAGAATTCAGCTTCATTCCTGTTTTCTTGTCACTTCTTCTCTGTAAACAAAACAAACAATGGGAGGGTGATAGGGGGGTTCCATTGACACTTCGGCGCCTAAAAACCCGGCCCATTTAAAATTATCCATTCAATTATTTTTTTCAACATCATGGAATAAAATGCTAAGAATAGAAGACACCTTATAAAAATCTCTGTTTTTTTCTGTTAGCAGAAAACGGAAAATATTAACAATCAACATGAATATTGAGAGACGGAAACAAAGTGGCGATAAATATCGAAGTGCAAAACGCTCATTATTATGGGGTTGAGTCTGTCCTTTTTTCGATGTTTGGAGCTTTTGACATTAAATTATAGTCTGTACAAAAAGTGCAGACATTGATGCGTATGACTTTTTCAATTGTTATTCGTTTAAGATAATTTTCACACATATTGTAGCTGTTGACAAGGATTTCAATTTGACGTGATTTTTGAAAAGGAAGAAGAATTCCGATCAAAAAATGAAAAAAAAATAAATAAACTTCTTTATTTGGATTAAAAATCTTAAAATTCTAATTTTATTTTAATCGGCTATCTGAGCAGATCTCATAAATGTATTTATTTTTATTTTAGCCTCATTTATCATGGAGTTACGGTTTGTTTTATAACCCCTGGATGAGCCAAAATGTAACGCTTTTTGATGCATTTAGGGATTATTTTGTCGTGACTATGGGTAACAAAACATACTGACACTTGGTGAAAAATGAAGCTAAAATAGAAATTAATACATTTTTAAGATCCGCTAATATTCGAAATAAAGAAGTTGATTTTTTTCTTTTTCATTTTCTGGCCGCAATTCTTTTTATTTTTCAAAAATAATCATGACAAGTTAAATAAAGTGCTTGTTGGTAACTACAATATGTGTGAAAATTAGCTTAAATGGATAAAAACTGATAAAAATTGAAGAAGTTATACGCATTTCAAAAATCACTGTCTACACTTTTTGTATAGACTATGGACTTTGAAAAAGCGCATCTTTTACAACATTATTTTCTTCTAAAAGAGCTTAAACAATCGGCTTATATGCTCATTTCTTTGTAATATTTCAGCCTCGAAATATTTATGATTCAAAGGAGCAAAAAAAACAAAAAACGAGGGGAGCTGTTCTCGGGAATATTATGCGAGGCCTGGATCCACTCTGATAAAAGGGTCAAATTTTGATTAGCTTTTCACAAGATTGGTTCTTGGTTTTGATTTGCTGTTAATTTGTTCAACCTTTTGGTGCAGTGTTGGTAAGGATTTTATGCATACTCGAAAAAGATAAAAGATATTACTTGAACTTAACTTTTTTGCCATTTCTACCATTAACTAATTTATTTTTATAAATCGGGACAAAACGGCAATTCCAAGATTATTGTTAAGTGCCTCATAGTATAATGTATTTTTTTTCATTCATTCTATATTTCTTCCTCTACATTTGATAAGATATCTAACCAAAGATCGCGTATCATTTTTTTTCTAAACATAGCTTAACCTATACATTATGCAAGACAATTCACTCTGTCTCGCTGCAGCTACTTTAGACTGGTTAATAGAGCAGTTAATTTGTTTGTGAGTACATAGACGAAACGAAGCATTCTAAACACAAAGTTGTGCATGATTTAAACATCTAGTTCTAAAAATCAGTTTCAGTTGCGTAACTTTGTTTATACGTTGGTGAGAATCGAAAAGCGGTGCACATTTTGATATTTTACTTGCAAATTGATATATAATATCTACCATGTGTATAATGAAACTGAATCAACTGTAGGAAGAGCTAGTAGAACTGTAGATCGGCCTCCAACTATTAGTTTCTGCAATTACATTGACCTCTATCATTTTTGATACTTTGGAAATGCAAACACAGGACCTTTTTCTTCCCGAGACAACGTCACATAGGATGACCCTGTAAAATGTTTTTCTTTATTCAAAACCATATATTCGACATCAGATACAAAAATTATTCAATAAGGAGTACCTGCAACAAAACATTGCATAGAAATATTGAAATGGGAATTGAACTTAAATTCTTAAAAGTACGAATATTAATCATAAGCGTCTATCATTAAAAGAACCAGAAGAAGAGAATTTGTAAAACTATAAAATCCAGGTTAAACAAATATTAGTAGAAAGTATCTTTGTTAATTCTAATTTATTATTTTGTTTCAAATGGAATTCAATGCCTTTTTCCAAAATTTGAGTTGAATCATAGATACAAGAAAATTTCCTTGACACTATGGTTTGAATTTGTTTCTACGGTAGCTATGTAAGTCAATTTGTGAGTGTCTTCAAAAGTTATATGTACCTCAAGCTGTGGGAAAATTTCAAATTTGTAACACTGGAAAAGCATGGGAACACATATTTTCCAGAGTGTTAGCCCTCATCTTGAACCCAGTTTAACAATTCAAATGGGCAACTTCTAGTCTTAAACAATAAAAACATGCCAAAATAATTGCTTTTATAAAAAATGAGTGTCTTCACGAAGACACTGAAGACACTCCAAATCTGCCCGCCACTGCATGAAATAAATATTAAAATAGCTTGAATTTTACTTACGGGCATATACAGCTACAAGAGCAACAAGGACAAGTGCAGCCAATAAATAGCACCTCATGGTTTCGTTTTGTGATCCGCGCAGTACCTAACACACTGGGTCAACGAAAATTATTTTTTTTAATCTTCACTTTAGTTCCATCTTCATTAGAAAATGACGAGATGATTTCTATTAATTGTTAATTGTTTCAAGTCAAACAACCTATCGATTGAATGACAAGAGAAGCTCATTTTAACAATATAAACACCCGTTTCCTTGCATTTCTTCAATAAGTGCGGAACATGCGGCAAAGATTGTTTAGAGAGTTGTGTATAGTTTAGTTTCTTTTTGCAAATTTTAGTTTTCTGTAAGAGATGATTGAACATCATTGACCCTCACACATCTGTTGAACTAATTTGTGTTTGGTTGACCTTGAATGGAATTCAGTTGGTTGTCTGGCGGGCAGAGTCCCGGTCAAAAAGTCAATACAACGAGCTTCCAGTAGTCACGAAATAAACAAATCTTTTTAAAATAGTTTTCGGGATAGTAATAAGTGAATATTGAGTACCCATATTCAAAAGTAATAATTAAATACAAAGTTGAATTATTGAGTATTAGTCGTTGATCATTTAACGTGATTTTTAGATCTATATATTGGGCAAAGATATTGTTATTATTAAATTGGTATCATTGGACTCCCAGATGAATTAATTTATTCGGAGCTGACTTTGGTTTAGGGTTGAGGATTTAGGGTTTAGAATTTAGGGTTTAGGGTTTAGGGCTTAGAGTTTCAGGATTTTTTTCATATAGAAAGACATATAGCATTAAAACCCATATGACATTACGAATAAGGGCATAGTTGTTCGAAAAGATATGGAGTCTGTTTGGAAAAAAGACATAAAGATACATTTTTTCCGAAAAAAACAAACAAAGCAGACATTGTACTTAATTAACGCAATAAATCCAACTCTTTTTTATTAATAACTTGCCTAATTAGCTTTAGTTAAGTTCCAATTTAGACAATCTAAAATTGTTACCTTACACGGTGTCATTAAAAATTAGCAACCCATGTTAGATCATCTCATATTGTCTAAGTGAAAACTGGGTTGTTTCAGACGTATCAGCACTGGGTT
Organism: Nanomia bijuga; assembly: GCA_032273505.1. Lineage (NCBI taxonomy): Eukaryota > Metazoa > Cnidaria > Hydrozoa > Siphonophorae > Agalmatidae > Nanomia > Nanomia bijuga. The sequence continues at coordinate 5,160 of JAUKPT010002507.1, forward strand.
GAAAATGAAGAAATCAATGCTCAAATCAATTATTATTTTGATAGTCGTCTAAATAAGGGGAAAAAGGTAAGGTAAGGTAAGGTATACACTTATGATGGAACAGTCATGCATAGCTGTAGGCTAGTCCGCGGACTATAGCTACATCTAGTGTTTCGTCAGGTACCAACTGACTACCCAATTTTCCTCACATGGCATGGGTTGACCTGACAGACTTACAGCTAACGATTGTAGTATCACACTTCAGTTGATGTTAACTAGCCTTCAATACTTCAAAGTAGTATTGATTTTTTGTTGGCGCTACTGAGTATTGAACTCAAATCGCACGGCATCTAGTAATGATAGGTGTGACACTTAACCGCTCGGCCATTCATCCAAAGGTGCTGATAAAGAGCATAGTTTAATTGAGCTATTAAAGGGAAAATAAAGAGGTTAAAATCTGACACTGCAAGATGACATAAATTGGAAGAATATTATTCTCGACAAAAAACATTGAAAAATAAATTATAAACCACCTCCTGGGAAAGTAGAGCAATGACTCCATACAGTTATTGAATCAAATCAGGGATTAAATGAATGACTAGAAAACAATAACAAAGCCAAGAGTTTCTAATGGGACAAATAATAAAAAAAGAGCGTCGTGCTTAGTTATTGCTTCCTTTAAACCATTTACAAGTTGATGATTGGACAGGGGATTACAACTACTTGTGCAGCTAACGACGTTTTCTTGAAAAGTCTGAAAATGCATCTCTGATGTGCAACGTTTCCGAAGTGCCATCACAGAAAAATAAGTAAGACCTTTCTAGAAAACATTTACAACATATACATTACAGAAAGAAAAAAGAGCTACGATTCAACAACATCACGAACCCAAAAATAAAATACTTTTCCTACGCTCGCTTTAGCTTCCCATGTGCGCTTACACTCGCTCTTCAAAAAAGAACTATACGTTTGAAACTTATTTCTCACATATCTAAAGTAGCAAATGATAGGCTTTATCAACGTTGTCTACTGATCAATTTGAAAGAAGAGTGATGAAAGGGGGTTTCTATATTCAGCAATTTTCTATCAGGAATCAAGAATCTACGAATTTTCCGTTATATGCCATTTAGTAACATTTTTTACCTTGAGAATGAGCTTTTGTTCCATTGGCAGTAGTGTTGGGGTTTAAACTTATGTTAAAATCATCCTGAGGTGCTGATCTTTAGTTTAAAGCACAAGAACTATATCTAGATTATGCCCATTTACTTAAAGTAAAACAAAAACTGGAACAATTTTGCTGGCGTCAGCATTTTATTATCAAACGTTTCACATTTTTTACCAGAATATTTTTGGAAAAGTAATCCAAAATAGGTGTACGACCCCTTGAATTAAAGTTAATATATAGTAAATTACAAGGTGTCGAATCAAAATTTAGATTTTTGCAGTTAATAGAAAGTACTGATATCAGCACCTGTCAGCTTTTTTAAAAGACTAGGTTTCTCCATCAACGATCTTGTTGAAATCATTTCGAAGAGCCGATTTCTATCACAAAACACAGCCAATATAATATACCTACTTTTTGAAATCATTAATAAAATCCATGTAGTGGAAATTTTTTGCTGGTGTCAGCACATGTTTCGCATAATTTCTTGGATCAGTTATCCAAAATTAATGTTGATTGCCATAAAATAAGTGATATCGTAAATCACTGTGAATAGGATACATATGAGCGTTGAAAATTTTGTGAAAAAACTTAACAACGAATTTTTCTTTATTGTGTATGTATCATAATGGTGTTACCAAAAATATACATAAAATAAGTGTAAAGTCAAAATATGATATATATCAAATGATGTATACATAAAACAGATACTAAAGATTTTACTATTCAAAATCCTTTGATGACTCAGGTCTGACTAATTGTCCAGAATTTCCGATCCGAACACCAAACTGACCTAATATTTTCAGAAAATCCAACTTTATTTTGGCTTGCTCTAATTTTCCGTAGTTACCATAAAAAGTTCTCAAAGATCGTTATTTATTGTCTCCAAAATTTCGTTTGAAGTTCATTATGAAAATGAGGTTAGCTTATGGGACAATCTAGAGAAAGCTCTTAATATCCTTGTGGCGTTGATTTGAGGTACATATAGTTGTTCTTCAGTTCTCGAGGTAACTTCCATATGAGCGCTGACAGGATGTGCCGCGGAAAATGGTCGTTTCTGATTCTCGATTTCCGTAGAAATGGGGGTGAAAATTTAAATTTTCCGAATAAAAGCGTCCATAAACGTCAGTGGTATAGAAAAAGGTGATTTTGTAAAATTATTCGTAGATTAGGGTCTCATTTTGGCAAATATACCCCGTAAAAAGGGTGCTCAAAAAATACCTCCACGACACACTCATGTCAGATTATTGACCCAGTTACCACCCCGAGCATTAATTAAAGGAAATGCGATGGAGGTAATAAGCTGGAGTGTATGATAATACTCGTGCAACTGTATTTCAAGCTAATTAAAAAGGTATTATGTATTGATGAAATATTCGTGAAACGGGTTTGAAATACTTTTAAACGCGTTTTTAAATCGATTTGTTTGATTTAGTAAGAGCCATTAAGAATGTGCAGAGAAGAATTTAAACAGAAAATGAGTTCTCTTTTCTGAACATCATTTTCAATCTTGATGCAATTCATTTGATTAATTGAACTCTCACATATATATCTCTCAGGGAGTACCATTAATGCATTTTTTTGAAATATCTCAATAATTACCTTGCACAAGATATTTTCTTCTATGAATTGAAAAAGGTTAAGAAATCAATTTTACTCAGAATGTTTTTAGCGTGCTTTGAATATTTGTGAAATAAGAGTGGCAAAGATTTTTTTTCGAAATTTATTTTCGAAATTTATCTTAAATGAGAGTGAAGAGTAAAGAGTGAAAGAGGTGAAGAGGGGATTTGAAACAAATCGAACAACTTTTGAATTTAAATAAAGTTTGATCACTGTATTAGAAATATAAGAAGATAGCGTGATATGCGATACAAATTATTCTTTCCATTTCTCAGCGCAATGGTTACGCCAAACAATTCAAATGGTGTTCGATATAAAAACCTCTTTTTCTTTTGAATTCCATACTTACAGCTTAAATGTCTTCTTTCAATAGAGACCATACCAAAGATTTAAGGAGAAGAAGATTTTATTGGTCTATTGAGTATTTTTCGATAAAGACTTTAATGCGTGATGGAAACATCAGGGCATTATCCATGGCTCTCCACATTTTTACGATATAGTAAGAAAAATGTGAATCTATACCTAAAGGATCTCATTCAAACTAAATCTTATCCTTTGAATCTCTAAAAAAGTATTTTCAAGGCATTATGTTGGTTTTACTCTTCTTATAATTCTTCATTTTTGATAAAATTTACATCAATAGAAAGAGAAAACAAGCCGCATCTTATGATATAAATGTTTCGATAACAATTTCCTTATTTATATCCAACGTTCTTGTTTCCCATTTTATGGTACATACTGGTACAAGTTACTCCTAAACAAATCTTTAATGATCTGTTGACTTAACAATAAGAGTTTACTACAAAAATTTTTATTGGAATTTCAACCACCGTAGAACCAAATTAAGTTAGAAATTAAAAATTGCAATATAAGTATGAATCTTCTACTTCCAACAAGGTATTGATCACATTTGCACAGTTTGTGATTCTCCCGATAGAGAATTTGGTTATTTATGAGAAGGTCCTAACAAAAGAAACAATTTCACTTTATTATTATCTTATATCTTAGAAATGAAGGTTCACAATAAGAAGTTAAGTTAAGTTATGTTTTTAAACAAGTTCTTTCATAACATAATGAATATAACACAGCCTGATTCTTTGCTATACAATTTTCAGTTGAGGTATTTCGAAGTCACAGTTTTCTTAGATGTTTCAAACCTACACAAAAGAAGTTTTGCAAGTTCAGAAAAAATGCATTATTGCAAAGAGGGTATTCGAATTCCCCTAAAAAACAGTTTATCATCCACAGATTACCCTCAATTATACAATTCAATTCAATCTTTTTATGTTGAATCATATTACTCTTATTTACTTTTGTGTAAATTTGGAAAACCTTTCATAAAAGACAAAATGTAAAAATGACCCAATTCTGCATCACACTAATCGAATTAGTGTGATACAAACTTATGGATTTAGACGTATCGCGGAAAATCTTTCAAAGCAATAAAATAATAAGATCAAACATGATATCAAATGGCTATATTATAATAACCTAAAAATATTAGCACATTACGAAAATGCATGAAACCGAGTCTATGTCAAAAGTGCTTTAGTTGATATGTATTCTTATATTGGCAGTTATAGACAGAAAGACAATTTCAAATACATGCATATTGATAATTGAATTGTATATAGACTATATTAGTTGCTAATCTAATTTGATTGTTGACTAAATACGCTGTATGATAAAGTGAAAATAAAACAATAAGCGCTAAATCTCATCCATCATAAGTAATATTTTTCATCTATTGATAATTGTTGTTTTAGTAAAGCTCTTTTCAATGGTACAATCAGGATTATCAGAGAATTATGTAAAACTAAAATCTCCTTCTTTGATAGAGTTTAATAGGGTTTAATGATACTCTAATATTGTAACGAATTTCTATAGTTAATCATTTATTTTAAGCTATATTGTCTGTATTAAAAGATGATTTAACCATATTCTTCATGGGCTTTTTTATGTACGTTAGAGTCATGGGGGGGGGGGGTAAAAACTACCCCCCCTGTCTAACTTCTGTAAACATCATGATAAAGTGATGATTTTTAGCACACAAATCAACTTTTATGCCTATTTAAAGAAAATTTTTAAAAAATTGGAAATCTGGTAAATTTTCGCTGGCGTCAGCATTTTTTTGCCAATTTTTCAGAAAAGTTTGACCAAAAAATGTCAAATTTCAAACAGCCGTAACATATGTTCAGATATTTCAAATTTTGTGAATGACCCATCAAATGAAAGGTAATGGATAATAGACTGCCATAAAAAACACAGGCAAAAAAATAAATAAAAATTGCTAATTTTCCAGAAAATTTGAACAAAAAATTGCCAAAATGTCTGTAACATGGGAACCAGATCATTTACGGACTTGAATTTTTCAGGAAATGTTCATAACTAAATTTGGTTCGCTGAAAATAAATTTTCGGGTGGGGAGGGGTAGAAATTACCCCCATGAAGAATAGGGTTAAACTTCAACTTCTTTCTTCAATAATTCCTTGAGAAACGTATCTTTCACTACAAAACTCAGCACGTGGATTAATGTTGATCATATCTTCATTGTCATCATTTCCTGAAAACTTAAAGTGTATTTGAACTAGAGCTTTGATAGGATTTTAATGAAGATAAAGAATTGTACATTTTCCCATCAATTTCCTTTTCCTTTTCTTCATTCTTTTTTCGAAATATCTTCATTTGATCATAACTAAGTGCACACGAGTTTTTAAGTCAAAGGCTTTTTGGGAAATACCCCATCTGAAAAGTGCATAGCAAAGAATCAGGCCGTGATGTATTCAGAAGGTTATGGTTCTTTCAATCATCGGTTCGTTAGATATGATCTATCTCTATATTGGTCGAAATCTGGTCGAAGCCTATCACAGAACTCTCTTCCAAAGACTATATATGGGACATATTAAGCCATTTTTAACCTTTTTAATCAAATAAAAGATTGTTCTGATTCACGTATCTACAATATTTAAAACTCCTAATAAAATGTGCAATACTTAATAAAAATATGGATGATCTGACTCGAACGGGAGGTCTATCAGGTTCATGCACCCATCTTAAGAACGCGCAATAACCTACATATCAATCAAAAGGAAAATATTTCAGTCCGTTATTCAGATGATTTTCATATTGCATCACCTAAGATGGATTTGTTTGCAATCCTCATCAAATTAGCCTCAAATAATGCAGCTGGATGTGTACTTAACTCATATTAAAATGCAGATTCAATTTCCATGTCATCTCGTCTTGCTAAGATTGTTAATCGTTGGAAATGTAGTTGGTTATCATCCGGTACGGTCTCACCATAGGTAATAAAATTCCATTGAATTATAATAAAGACATCGTCATATCTTGAGGTGAATATTTGTGCACGAGTAATACCACGTGACATGAAATTTACGGTTGATTAATTATTCGTACCATCATCGACAATAACAAATAACAATAGATATACTATATTTATGGTCTCATCATGTATAAAACTAATAATTAACTTTGAATTGCCTCAACCCTTTCTTTGAAGAGAATGATTGGAAACAGATTCACCAATCATTTTCTAAATGATCGTTTCTCCAATTAACTTTGCATCAAAAAAATTTGCTTTGCTTTTTTTCAGCAGCTTCTTCTTGTCAGCTTTTACCAAATTAATTATTTTCTCTACTTGATCACCTGGGTTCAAATGGGGGTTAAATAAGGGTACCACCGAAAATAAGGATTCCACAGAGATTTCTTTTGATGAATATTTGTTAGGAAGACTCTTTAAAAAAGTTAATTTGACTTTGTTAGCAACGTAGATTGACTGTACTACTTAGAAGTAGTACTATTTGGCACTTAATTATATGGTGAGAGAAAGAGAAAAAATCTATCCTTCACATTTGATAATAAATTTAATATAAAGTATAAAAATCGATTTTGCAGGTATGACTTAGGCCTACCAGCCAAAATGTTAGGCTTGAAGAAAAAGGTTTTCTTTACCTTTCTTAGTGAAATATTCTTACCTGAAATAGTCAACTTTATTTAAACTTTATTTACCAAAGTTTAAAGTCTCTTTGAAAAGTCTTGGCAGATCAAATAATCTTGATCAAAATCTTTTTTTTTACATCTTCAAAGAAATAAAATAAAGATAAAGATTCTGAGTTTCCGAATCACAGGATCAGTGCCCGACAAAATATTTTTTTCTCATTATATTCTCGCAGGATTTAGCAAAATTATCTTTTCTCCTTAAAAGATGACATTGTTAGACATCCCCTTGCATAAGGCAGTACCTTCTTGCAACCATGCGCAGCCACGCTGCCAGAATTTGTCAGACCATGTACAAGATTCAAAATAGAAAAAATGCAATTGTCATATTATGGGGGAACCACGGAATACTTAGTTTAGTAGGCTGCTTCGTAAATTTAATAGTGAAAATATTTCTTTTAACCCCAAACCCTCCCCCAAAAAAAAACTTCTGTGATAGGTAGCGTCTGTTGCCTTTCTCCCTAATTGATCAAAAAACGGTTATTATGCGATAACTTGATTCATTAATTTTTCTGGAAAAAAGAAACGATTCCATTTCTGTATTTCTTCCTTTCAGTCAGAGGCGAATAAGAAAACAACGCTCAACTTCCATTACTAGTTTCGTGTACGTGTAAAACAATGTTAAAAGGATTAGCTGAAACTTTATCAATTTACTAAAAGGATTCAATTTTGCATCTTATTTTTTTGTTTACTATCTCTGCTTGACCTAGGTCAACAAAGTTGTAAGGAATCTTGATAGGTGTGAGAACATCTATTGTATATCAGCTCTCTTTATACAATGAGGATCAAAATGTGATATATAGAGTTGACCTGGGAAAATATGTTATAATTTCTTCTTGAGTAAAAGTCTTAAGCAAGGGAAAATACATGTAATATCTTTTTATCTAACTCGTTGTGGTTGTAAAGTGGCGTACAGCGAAACCTTGAGATAAACAATTTCAATAGTTCCAAATAAGTCTTATTATAACTCATTATCAAAGATGGTTGACTATCATGATTTTTCAAAAGATATTCAGTGTTCTATGATAACCTGGAACAAAATGAGAAATAGATGATCCGCTCATTTCTAGAATATGGTTCTACGATATTAAACCCCGAGACAATCACCCCGACCAATCATCCCTTTCGTTTGATGCAAACTTTGTTTGTCAACAAGATATTGGTGTTAATATTTAGGTGTTAATAACTCGCATATATTAGTATTAGAACAGACGAATAAAGCAAAATTGATCAAACTGAT
>JAUKPT010002508.1:0-13175 GCA_032273505.1 Nanomia bijuga
ACATATACATTACAATGAGCGATAAATACATTTACCATAATGCTTTGCGAAATCGAAAAGTAACGGGAAAGGTCTATGAATATCGCGAAAGCATGGGACGTCACACTTTTCTTTGCAAATTGGATTTTCTTCAAAGTGCTTAAAGACATGTGACGCCTTTTGCTTAAAATGGAGGTGTCTACATATCCAATTTGACAATTGGCAGAAGTATAATGGTACACCACGGAAGATTTAAGAGCATTAGAAACAGCGTCCTTACAGTAGATTAAAAGAAATTTGATAGTTAAAAAAACGATTTGAATATTATATATATAAAAAAGTTTCAAAAGTTTCGAAATTACTCATACCTATTGTTACACCAAAGTAATTTTTAAACTTTGTAAACTTCTTGAAGATGACAATGTACTTTAATGTTTAAGGTAAGAAACTTTCGCGCATGACCAGTGCCGTTACGAGAACAAAATGAGTTGTTAAAAATCTACGGAAAAAAATGCCACCCACCATGGTTGGGCAGCGAATTTTTTTTTGATTCTAGATCGTCTAAAACAGCTATTTCAGCCATTTTAAGCCCCTAAAAAAGTCATCTAACCCGACAGACCTCAGTTCAAAAAAAATATCCGACAACATTAACCAAAAATACGACACCCACCCCTATGGCGACGCCACTGCGGATGAACAAATATAAAATATTTTGCGGTTAGAAGATTTCCGAAAAAATTTAAATGAACTTTCGCTGGAAAAGAAAGAAAATGTTCTTGTCATTACTCAATCCATCTGTATACTTCATATGTCCTCTACATATCTTCAAACGAAAAAAAGTTCAAATATAAAGTCAAAATTTTGCGGGAATAAACTTTCGCGGATGATGAATTTGGAAACATTTCGCGAGAGGAGCTTTCGCGGAAAAGCCGCAATAGTTTCTGGTCGCGAAAGCGTCTGACCTTAAAGTACATATAGTCAAAATGCATCGAAAAAAAACTTATATAATTCTGTCTCTTTAAATTTTCGATCCGAATAAGTTGATCTTGAGATTTTTGTTTCAAGATTTCCTGGCTGCGTTTATCCTATAAAAGATTTTTAATCTGGCAAATGTGAAAAATTGTACGGATTATTTTTTTTTCTCTTCATCATACTTTGTTGACTAAAAAATACTTTATACACATTTTAAGGCCATATGGATTTGATTTTCTGGAAATCACGACCCGCATGCATTCGCTTTATCCGATTTTGTATTGTGCCTGAAAAAGCGACCAAAAAGAGGGAATTTTTTCAAAAATTCTATTAGAGGCCTATTTACTAAAGAGAGACCAGCTTCTCAAAGGTTTACACGTTTGTTTTTTGTCATCAGTTTGATTCTCCTCGATTAACATTTAGGTATGCAAAAGGTTTTTTGTCTTTGTTTAGCTCAGAGGTTCAACTACAAATTTTCTGAGTCGGGTAATCGAATTTAAAGCCGGAGAATGCGCAAAAAATGCATAAAATGCTATCAATTTAAGAGTAATTTACGCTCATATTATAGATTCACCCGGGGAATTTAGGTGAAATCTAGAATTTAAGCCGGGGATTTTCCCCGTTCCCCGGGTCTTATTTGAACCCCTGCTGTAGGATTCTATTCTACTAGGAAAGTACACCCTGTTGATTTAATAAATGATGTATCTTTCAAACTCTTGGGGGCACTTTAATTTCCATTTCACCTTACGTTTATATCAATAAACACAATGATAGCTATTGGAATTGTTAAAAGCTATCTAAAATTGGAATATACACCTAATTATAGAAAAAAAACTCACTTTCGTTTTTTAGCTCAATTCAACCAATACAGTCTAGAAATAGTTGCTCAAATTGTCTGACAGGTCTATTAGAGACTTAGTAATGTAACTAGACAGACTATTATAGCACAGTTGTATGTAACATTAAATATCGAATTCTACTTTCCCCAGTTGGTGTGTCATTTAACCTTATAATTATGTCTTATTTTAACAAGAGTATACAGTATACAGCTAAAAAGGTGAAATAAAATATTTCATTGTGACAATATTAGAATGCCTGGATATGGGGTGCTATTCAATAAGAAGAAAATAACTTTGGTATAAGAATTGAAAGGAAAGAATAATTTTTTGGGAATTTTTCGGGTCCCCATAGACGATTCGACGCCCAAAACCTAATTTTCCCCTTATCATATAGTCCCATTCTATTTTATTTTATTTTCCTTTCAATCTACCCCAGAGGGGATTAATAATGGCTTGGCGAGAATCTTATCTGGCGAATCACATTTATTTTTATTCAATCTACATCTAAGATTTATCTATTAAGTAATTTTTTGAATCTCAATATCTTGTTTTGAATGTTCTGAGAAAAAAAACCATTAAGGTTAAATGACACTTAAATTATGTGCTTCTGACATCATTCGTTTCCATAGCCTACCGAATATAAGACGGCCTGATATTCAATAGAAGGCCATAGAAGTTCAACCCATGCCTTATATCGGCCTGATTACCTAATTGGATCCCTTTGTCCTCCTGGCAGATATTCAAGGGTCCAAAAATAATTTTCAAGGCCGAGGAATCAAATTAACAGCAGGGGATAATGCATAAAATGCTATGAATAAAACATCAATTTACACTCATATCCACAATTCACCCTGGGTATGGATTCGAATGCATAAAATACTATAAATCCAACATTTACTCACGCTCATATTCATTTGGGTAAACTTAGGAAAAATCTACAATTTTAGAAGGGAAACTTCCCCGTCCCCCGTCTTATTGAACCATGGGTATGGATTTCAACCTATAAATTTTCCAAATCGATGCATAAAATACTATAAATCCAACATTAATTCACGCTCATATTCATTTGGGTAAACTTAGGAAAAATCTACAATTTTAGATGAGAAACTTCCCCGTCCCCATCTTATTGAACCATGGGTATGGATTTCTATTTGGTGGCTATGAATTTTCCAAACCTACCACATTTGACAGTCACTCATTTTTTTATTTTTTATTCATGGTGAGAGTAAATGCATATGTTATTCCTATAAAGATGAAAGGTATGAGAATCGTATTGGCTGGAATGGCTTGGATCTACGTGTAAAAATTGTAGGAATGGAGAAAAAAGCTTCCTCTGCCATACCGCTATATGAAGTTTTTCGATTGAAGAAAATGTCATTTTGTAACTATTGGAATGAATTAGAAGAAGAAAAATATGGTTTCTTTTCCTATTCATTTTGGTTTTGGGATGATATAGTGTTTGCAATCATGTTGCTATTAGTAATGGGAGACCCTGTCTCACACGAACGGTGAGAAAAGGAAAACTCACCGGGCACCATTTTCAGATTTTCTTTCACCTGGGGCTAAATCTCACCGAGACAGATTTTAGCCAACAGCTGTTTACTGCGACAAACTTTTTTTATCAAAATCTGATTGGAGCAGAATAATTGTAAAGGAAAATTAACTGGAACAATTAAATGATAATATTAGCAAAAAGATTTCATTTTGACTGGGGACAAATATTTCATCATAATTTTGACCGGAAGACAGCAGAAAATTGACCGTGAGAATCAAGCCTGTAACTGAGACAGATTTTCTACAGGGGCAGCAGAAAAGAGACTAATTTTTCACTGGGAAATTCACGGTGATATATACTAACGTTCCTGTAATGGTGGGGATACAACAATAAAACTAATCACGCCACAGATTTGTTACGTTGCACATGACAATTAAGTAGTTTATTTCATGATTTTGATTCGTAGTTCAAATAATGGTTAAAACGGACGTTTTTATGAGTTTGAATTTGCATCGATTTGATGCATTGTAAAAACAAAACCACCCTAAAAGATATCAACTGTATTTATTCAAGGCGTGATGATTGCAGGCAAACGTTGGAGAGGTGTTTGTTCCACATAAAAGGTTCCAATTCCATGGTTCTTGAAACAGGTCAATTCACGATGGAATTGTCGTTAAACAATGATAAATAGCGATGGGAGATAAAGAAATAGATAATTCACGTCTTAAAACCCGAATTCCTCACATAAAAACAACAACTAGTGTGACATTATGAAGCGGTTCTCTTGACGTACAAAATGCATGATGCTATTCCACCGCGACCGGTTTGCCTATCAAAACCATATTAATACAATCATTTTGCACCTTTGGTTACCATTATGAGGTTACTCGCAACAACTTACATAGCAACACAATACATAATGGTGTATGGAGAGCGATATGGGATGACAAATAAGATGAGGGGAATGAAATCGAAAATGAATTTGATTTTTCTGTTGAGAACAATTCACCGCATAAGCTTATTCAATGTTTACTATATTCTCAATCAATGCGCATTTCAATCAAACTCAATCAATTACACTGTCATAATAGTCATTATCAGAAATCATAAAGAAAATCAATTTAAGTCAGATTTTAAAGAGAGAAAAAAATATATTGAATAATTCGATGTAGTAAAGCCCAGCCTTTTCTTGAAATCATGAAAAAGATAAATGGCTTTTAATTTTGAACAATAATCATTATGTTAAATGCGTATAGAGAGAAATAACCACTATTTATATTTTCTTCGTCCGTTTCATTTAGCAGGTGCAAGGTGGAAATGAGAAAAATTGAAACGAGGTGAAGTAACCATGTCAAAAATCCAACCCTATTAACACTTTTTACAATCGTTGTATGGATCGATTCAACACACACAAACACACACAGCACACACAGCGCAGAAAACAAATATGTAAATTCAATTCTGATAAATATGTAAAGAGGTAAATAAGTAGATAAAATCTTTATTATTCATGATTTTGAAGGATGAACTGTTGACTGTCATCTTGTGAAAAGAAGCTGATGTCAAAGTACTAGGGAGGACATGTAAATAGATGAAACGTGTTACTATTTTACATCTGAAAGCAGCTTTACACTTCGTTACATTTAATACGTTTTGGTACCTTTGAAGTGTCTTTAAAATATTCATTTGGTTGTTAAGTAGAAAGTAGAAAGGAATTGAAGAGAAAGGCAATTTGAGATGTGATTTGTTTGAAATGGATTTGGATTTAAATATTAGATGAAGAAACTGATAAATTTATCAATAAAGAACATTTAGGCTGAAACGTTGGCCCGATCTTATTCTGGCTATTTTGTGGAAATTCTCTTTATATCGACAAAAGAAAGAGAAACAAAGAAAGGAAAAAAACAACGAAATAGGGCATGTAAATCAGAGTAAACAATAAGTGTATTCCAACTAATTTCGTCAAAAGCTGTTACGAATAAAAGAGGAGAAAAGCTAGTTAGCTTACATTAAGCTCGAGTTTTTCTCTTTGATTATTTCAAAATATGGTTTTAGATAAAGGCTATACTCTTCTCAGTGGCATCAAGAGAAGCTCATTTCGCGAGTATGACAGGCTTACAAAAACAACAGCTGAAACTATCAAACCAGTATACGATAGAAGTAAATTGTTTAGTGAAAGCACAAAGGCCCTTGACGCAGTGAATCTTGACAGATTTCCCAGATCAAGTTCATACACTGAAGAAACAAAAACTACAGACGACGTTATTGCTGTTGACAATGAAGAAAAGATTGAGAATAAAGCCGTCAGAAAATCTAAGCGTGAAGCGAAAAAGCGCCGTAATGTAACTAGAAAAGATATTCGATTGATATGTCGTCAGTACATGGAGCGAAAATTACGACCGGGTCTAAATCAAAATATCGCGAGAAAAGACGTATATATTCTTAGAGATGAAAGCGCTTCCGAAACTTGCATTTCAATGCCGACAAAATACCGTAAACCGAGTAATAATAGAAAACGTCGGTTTAACGATGAAGGTTTTTATACAGATTCCTATGCGACAGACGACTCGAAAAGTGACGACATGTTTGGAAGTCACGACACATTACATCGTTTGACATCCGACGAGAGTGTTGACGGAAAAGAAGACAACGCCACAACAATCGATGAATCATTACCCATCGATACATACGATATAAGCGTCAACGAAGAAGCGACGTTTCCAAAAAATAACGTTACGTTACCGTCAGATGAAGATATTGACGACGATAGTTTAACGTCAAACAAAAGCCAAGAAGAAGTGGCAGCACGTGTGTCGGAAAAGTTTCGAATAACATTATTGACGTCGAAAGAAGATCGAGTGGAATATCTTAAAAACAAGTATTTAAACCGAGGTAATCGACTACATCGTAGCTGTGAGAACATGCTTGTCAATAACGAATTAAATCGTTCCAACGATAATGTAGTAGTAAACATTGAAGAGAATTTACTTCTGAAGAAAGTCGAGCCTTTAAAATGGACTGACGCGAAAGAAAGGGAAAACCTTAGGGACACCTCATTTGAAAGTTCTTTTCTCATACCAAAAGAGTATTCATTAAAACCAAACGAAAGAAGAGCTTCATTTGTTAATGGAAGTCTTTCTGATAAATATAACCGAAGAAGGAGCTGGTGGTCTGAGAGGGAGAACCAATCAAATACCGAGAATATAAATGACCAATCAGTTAACGAATCGGAACGTTTTTCATTCGAAATTAATAAAGACTTTCAGTACACTGAGAAAAAAGTTGGCGATGAAAAAGAAGCTGCTAGCACCAAAAAAACAGAACGACAGAATGCCAACTACGACGGGGACAAATATAGCTCGGGGAATGATCAATCGTCTCAGAGCGATGCCCCAGTCAAAGGCGATTCTTTTCTTTTCAATAAGAGACCGTCTTTTTATGGATTCGAGAAAGAAAAAAAGAAAAATAAGGAAGAGAATGATATAAAACGAAATCAAAGCAGTGGCGTTGATAAAAATGACCGTTTTGAAAAGAAAGAAGAAGAAGAAGGTCAAGGCGAAGAACTATCAAATGATAGAGATAACCCGTCAAGTAATGAAGACCTGCTAAAAGATACCTTTGATCAAGACAACAAGGTCCTGTTTGGAAATGAGCAGAACGAAAAACTTAAAAACGATAACGGTCCAGGTCAAATGAAATATTGGTCTGCTCTTAAAGATGAACCACCAAAGTCTACTACAGAGGACGAAAATAGCCAAATCACTGCGTTAAAAAAGCATTTCAGCTTCAAGAAGGATAGTTTAGAAGAACAACATCACAATGGAGAGAATCGATTAGAACGGGGTAAAGATCAGTTACAAAATAGGAGTAAAGAGAATTTGAAGAATAGCTACACGTGCAACACTGAAAAGAGTTGGTACAAAAGAATCAAGGAATCATTATCCACAGGCGATGACAGACAGACTGACAGACAAACAGGCGATGCGGACCAATCATTTGACAGAAAATACCAGTCATCTCAAAAAGAGGATTCAATGGATAATAAAGAAAGTAAGAAAACAGAAAAGATGGATCGTTTTTCAAACGTAGGAGATCACTTAGCAAAATGGGACGAGCGTTTTACAACTATAAGAGACTCGTTTAGGAAAGAGAAATCTTCTAGTTGCCTTGATAGTGAAATCACCAGAGCCTCCACAGAATATAATTCGACTCTCACTAAAACCCTTCCACTTAGACGAAGGAGAAACAGTTGTTTATATACAGGTGATGTTACCATGGAGAGCAATGATGGCGTATCTAATCCGACAAGAATCCCTCTCAGAACCAGAAGAGAGAGTTGTATTGATACTGATACCATGGAGAGCAAAGATGGTGGCGCTTTTACTCCGACTAAAAACGATAAATCAAGCGGTAAAGAGGAGCGTTTTACTGAGACTGACAACATTGCGTTTACAGATAAATATTCTGAACTAAAAAGATATTCATTCCACACGATGGAGGATCGCTTAACAAATGGCGACAAAGATAAACAAGTTAATACTGAAAAGAAACCAATTAAGCAGGAAGATGATTTACTTCCTAGCAACAATTCATTCGATAACAAACAGTCAAATAGAAATACAGAAAGCGAATTCTCCATCCCTTTTAGATCATCTAGAAGGGGCAGTTTCACCACAACTGGTGACAACAGCAGAGGGGGTTCAGCTCCAACTAAAATTCCTCTCCGGCCAAGACGAAACAGCTGCCTCGATAGTGATATCAGTCATGACGATACTTTAGAAATCCCACCGCTAAGACCAAGAAGCAACAGCTGTTTTGGTGATGATGTGATAACAGCAAACAGAAATGGTGATTCTACGTCAGCAAGAATCCCTCTCAGAACGACAAGAAGGGATAGCTGCATGGATATTGATTTAGCGACAAAAAATATTAGTGGTAGTTCTACGCTGACCAAAATATCTTTACAAAATAGGAAAGATGATTGTCTAGAGAGTAACACGAGTATGGTCAGTAATAGTTGCTTAGAAACTGTCGCAACAAGAGAAAACAAAAATGGTGACTCCACTCATACAAGCACCCTTTTGGGATCTAGAAGAAACAGCTGTCTAGATAGTGACACGAGTATGGTCATTAAGGATATTTCTGCAATGCCAACTCAAATACCATTTAGAGCGAGAAGCAATAGTTGCCTTGATAGTGAAATCACCAAAGTCTCCACGGAATATGATTCAACTCTAACCAAAACCCTTCCACTTAGAAGAAGGAGAAACAGTTGTTATGATACAGGCGCTGTTTCCATGGAGAGCATAGATGACGCTCCGACAAAAATCCCTCGCAGAACAAGGAGAGATAGTTGCCTTGACAACAATGCAGTAATACAGCTCAAAAATGAGAGTGCTTTTACGTCGACTGGAATACCTTACAGACCAAGACGAGACAGTTGTATTGACGCTACTGGACGTCCTGTAAAAAACGAGAAGAGCTCATCGCAACATAGAATAAGCGTGCCAACTTACAACAACATTAAGGCCTGTCAATTTTACAACAAAAACAAAAAAATTCCTATTGCAGACGATGATGAAAAAATGAATGGCTTACGCTCTAAAGCTGTTGACCGTTTTGATTCGACGTCTGGTTGCCGAGACTCTGAGAAACCTTTAGGTCAATCATTTACGTCGTCGTCGTCGGATAATATAGATACGACCCAAGAAACATTCGTATCGACTTTATACGACGAAAGACGACTTCCACAAAAAGAATCAAAATACAACGTCAGCTCACAAAACAAATATAAGTATAATGATCTGAATACGTCACAGGAAGCCGATGTGTCGTCTTTATACGATAAAAATCAACGTCAAGAAGAAACGGTAAATAATAATGCCACTGCACAGAATATATCTAAAAACATTAAATCTAGTGAAGCTCTGGTGAAGGGATATACCATTCTTAAATGTCAAATGGAAGACACAGAGACCAGGAAGCCGCTCAAAACTGAATTCATAAGAGAGAAGCAACTGCAGGAGCAGCAAGGCTATCATTTGAATAAAAAAAAAACCACATCGAAGCAAAACGATAACGAAGCTCGTAGAAAAGAAATATCATCTTCGTCGTCGAAGGATTTACGATCGACTGATAAACTTTTAGCGACAGCTAAAGAACGACTTTATAATTATTGTTCGACATTGACGGATACCGCAACGTCCGATGAGGATGAGTCGGGAAAAGGTTATGCAATTTATAATCCGTCATTAAGGAAGTTCGTGTCGACGAATCGGGTTTACACGACAGCTCGCTAAATATGACGTTTCTGATGACATAGAAAGTTGAATACAAAAATCTTGGCTATTTCAGCCGTTTGATTGGTTAGAGATTACAGCATCACAAAACTAATCGTCTCAATCCAAAATGTCACAATTGGATGTTTAGTTAAAGTTTTAGATAAAGAAAAGTTACTGCAGGAACCAATCAGAATCTTGATGAAGTAATTACTAAGCAATGAAAAGATTGAATTAATTTTAACAATTCCATGCGGGAGTAGAAAAAACTGCAAGTTCTCAAAGATTACATTGGTTGCAAGATCTCGTTTCCTTAGAGAATTTCTGTATTCATAAGGGATTGCCTCAAAACCAACAAAATCAAGAACCTGTTAGCTTGTTTCTTCAGAAATGTCAGAAATGGTTTGTTTTTCCAAAACTCAATCCAAACATTTCTAAAGCTAATCAAACAACATTTTTTCGTGATTTAATTGTTAACAACCAGTCAAAAACAAAAAAGAGTCAAATAAGGTATGGTTTTGAGGAAGTTCCCAAGGTATTGTAAACCTTTGTACATTTTGAGTTATAAGGGTGTTTTATTTTTTGTTGGAACCTTTTCATTTGGAATAGTCTCCCTATTATGGATAATTTAATCTTTTGATGGGTTGGGAATTGCCTCATCAAGATACTAATTGGCATATATAGAAACATTTTTATCATTTTTGATTTTGACAAAACATCAAATTCTGACATTATTAATTGAACCAATAGACTTCCTAATTTTGTAATCCCTAACCAATCAAATGTCTAAAATGGCCAACATTTGACGATGTTACCGAATCACAAAAAAAAATATATTTCTGCGTTCGGCTTTTTATCAGTCAGAAAAACTTCTACTAAAACTCTATATCAAGAGTAAAAAATATTGTACATACTAAAACCAAGCAAAAAGGGGGGTACCTTTTTTCCTGTACCCTGTTTTTTTTTGTCTTAAATCCGTGTAAGTATTTTTCCTTTTTTTTAATGAATAATTTAATTATATATGTGGGTAAAAAAATACAGTTATTGATATGTGAAAACGTATATATATATTCTTCTGTCAACTTAGACCCAACCCTATTTTTGCAACATCACCTAGCAACCCAATTTCAAAAGGGTTCTTAACGTCATTGAAAACGTCGTCCATATTTCACTTGGTTATTAACAAGTTTAAGGTGGGATATTGTATAGTATCTAAAACGGGCTACATCATAGGGTTTTGTTACTTTTTACGTTCGCTATTCTTATTGGAAGACCTGGTGAGAGCTTCCATATAATGACCTGTAGTCTATCATATTTCGGTTTAGTTATGCATGAATAGGTTATAGTATTGGTGTTACTGGTGGGTTAAATCAAGGTCACCATTCATTGATATGTCCTCTAAAGGTTTTCCATGTATGTATCGTTAAGAGAATCACACCATTATTGTTAAGCTGTTCATGGTTCATTTTCCAAGGGGTTATATTTGCAAAATGTCAGTTGACTTGACAGAATTTTTCTTTCACGAGGTTATCATTAAATCAATTAAATCATCAAAGGATCTATTCAAAATAGCTAGATTATTGTAAAATTCTTTACAATTATTTAAAAAAGGATTATAATGCCAGTCAACTTTAAAGGTGACACTTTTAAGGTGCCACTTTTTCAAGAAGTTCATGGTCCTCTTTTCGAAACATTTTGGCAAAGAGTTTACATAATATTTCAAGGTCATTTTTCATATGCGATTAAGTTTATTCATGTATCGCTCTGAGAATAGCAAGATTATTGTAAAGTTCAGTGAGAGGGGCGAATCGCTAGATTCAATAAATCGAAAGGAAGAACAATGGAAAATCCTGACATATTGTACGACATTTATCGTAAGTGATTTGCCGCTCAAAAAATAAGGGTTATAATTGAAAAATGTCAATCAACTTGACAGAATTAATTTATTATTAAAGGTTATCTTTGTTAAAGTTTAAATCAATCATTATTACATTTATTTCGCCCATCTTCACGCATGGGACATTCATTGATTGGATAATCAATCAAGGTCATGATTTAAATGTGATTATAATAATCTCATCATTTTTGATAAATTCTTATAGTTCCATTTCATGCTCAGCTTAAAGTGCAAAAATGTCATTTGTCAATCGACAAATTGAAAAGTTATCTGTGGTTCATATTGAAATGTTTGAAATAACTTCAGAATATCAAAATATCATTCGTCGACTTGACATAGTTTAAACGCATATGGTTTAAATGTATATGGTTAAAGGTTTTTGTCGGCACATTGGCTCAGTGGTTAGGTTGTAGGTTTCTCAATGGAGCGACCCGGGATCGTTCCCTCCTGGATCCCCGTAATTTAATCAAATCAATCACTGAAATAATGTCCGCCACAAGTGATCCCTTGTGGTGCGTTAAATTCGACAATGGATTCCGTTAAATGTTAAATGTTGTGTATGTGTCGTAAATGTTGATCCATCCCCGTTAGTAGAGCTTAATATATACCGGCTCTATCGGGAATGTCTATGGAAATGGATGAAAATCATAAAGAAAAACAAAAACAATAACTCAATACAACCATAATTTAATATCAATGTTTTCCTCGACACGCACATTTTTAGACGTTACCTTGAGTCTTATAAGTCAAGTCTTATAAGCGACTGTCCATGCTAACAAAGATTTATCGAGCGTCAAAGAGTCTACACATTTACCAGGATATTTTGAAGGAGTTGCCGTTACAGTTATAAAAGGTCTACCATTGTAAAATGATAATTATGATAAAGCACTGAATGTTTTCTCTCGACACACAAATTCTATTTTAATATATACCGGCTCTATCGGGAATGTCTATGTAAATGGATGAAAATCATAAAAAAAAAATAAAAAAAAATATGTCTCTAGGGGACTACTGTTCAACGTCAACTTCTCGGGCGTTCATCAACATGGAGAACGATTTGAGTGTGAGCGACAAAAATAAGTATGAAAATATGAAAACCTTTTTGAGAAGACCCCCAACAATGTTGAAAGTTTCCTTTTTCTTATTCCACCGTCCATCAAAAATTACCAAACCCACAATCAATAGATTTAGATGTTAAAGGCAAATGGTTTGTTAAAGCTAGGGAAAAATTGAAAGGAAATTTTGTAAAATAAATTTTTTGGATTTTTTATTACAGATAATTTATCGAGGTGGTCCCATTTTTCAGATGTTTTATTTTTAGCTTTTTCTTTAACGACAAAATGCGGTTTCAATGTCAGAAACATTGGTGGTAAATACACGGTATAAAAAACCTCAAAACAAATTTGCAAAATTTTCTCACGAATTAAGTGGAGGAAAAAACAGAGAAAGGATTTTACCTAGATTTGAGCCTGGTTAATAGCCTTGATATAAGATAAAAATGGACTTTGTATGGAGATTCGTTAAAATTCCCCGAAACGTGATTCATTTACGTGCTTATCGATGCAATGGCTCAACCCACATAGTGTTTCGTCAGCTAACAATTGAATACCAAATTTCCCTCACATGTTATCCCTAACCATAGTTATTGTGCCCTCGCTAAGAGCTCGAGTCGAGTGCATTTTATTGCATCATTTTAATGACACTCGCCTCTACCA